>JAKSZT010054196.1:4238175-4292241 GCA_026826555.1 Tolypeutes matacus
TCTCTCTCTCTTCTCTATCTTTGGGATTCACATTATACTTATGTTGATATGCTTGAGGTACTCCACAGATCTTTAGACCGTCCTGAGTTTTCCTTATTCTTTTATCTTTCTGTTTCTCGGATTGGATAATTTCAATTGACACAACTTCCAGTTTGCTATTTCATTATTCTACATAGTCAAATCTACTACTGAAATCCTCTAGTGAGCTTTTTATTTCAGGTATTGTACTTTTAGCTACAGAATGTATTTTTGGTTCCATTTTATAATTTCTAACTCTTAATTGACATATTCTATTTGTTCATAAATTGTTCTCCTAGTTTCCTTTAGCTCTTTGTCCATAGTTTCTTTTGGTTTTTCATCACATTTAAGGCAGTTGGTTTAAAAAAAATTTTTTTTTGAGAGGGGTGTCAATATCTGTGTTCCTTCAGAGAGTTTCTGTTAATTTCTTTTGTGAATATGCTATACATTTTAGTTTCTATAAGTACTTTAAAATTTTTTGTTGAAAACTAAACATTTTGAGTATTACAATATGGTAATTCTGGAAACCAGATTTCCCCCCTCTCACAGTTTGAATATGTTGGTCTTACTGTTTGTTTAGTGATCTGTATTCTTTTTTATATGTGTTTGTTCTGCTAAGGAAGAGACAGAAACTCTAAATGCTATGCAAAGTCAGTTTTATTCAATCAAATGAGTTTCAGGTTATATGAAATGATTACAACAATTGAGCAATAACAAAAAAAAAAAAAAAAGAAGAAGAAGAATTAATTAAAGACTTAGGAAAGAATGAGAATATATACAACCACTCACCAAATTGGGGGAAAACTCAATATCTGAACTCTCACATGGCAAGGAGCCCCTTTGTGCCTGATCAGAGTCCCAGCTGGAAAAACAATCCCAGGCAGGGCATCACCTCCTGGGTGAATCTCTGATTGGCAACATGGGGACCATCCCTTTTAAAGGCTTCCAAACCTCAGAAATCCAATGAGTCTTTCAATTCATGAGGAATGACCTCATTGAAAGTAACTGAATCCAACAGGCGGGGGGTGGCCAACCTCCGCAGGAGAGATGCGGTGTCTCCAGGGGTCTTTATTCTATTCTATTTATGGTACACTGGAAAGGAAAGTAAAGGTTTTAGCTTTTACTTTTACAGGGGATACAAACAGGATGTGTAAATATCACACATGGTGACTTCCTCCTTTTAAACATTTGTTTTTTGGGTAATGGATGAAGGGGTTGCCTTTGTAGCAGTGTTATAACATTCAAAAGGACAAAGGCCAAGTTAATCATTCACAATTCTAGGCTAAAACAGCAGACAGTATTGATTAGAAAGATTATGAATTCACAATTCTTAATGTTAATTTTCTTATACTGCATCAGTGTTATTTCAAGTCTCTGTACCTTTAACTATTGTTAAGCTAGTGTTTTGAAAGAGTATTCCATTGACATCAGAAGGAAGGGGGAAAAAGCTAGAGAGGGAGAGAGTGAAAAATAAAAATAAACAAATTGAGTCTTATCAAGGATAGGTGGGAATATGTCGGTCTTCACAACCTGACATGATCACTCTGGGTATAATATTCACAACATAGAGCCAGAGGGAAGGAGCAGAAGAGATAAGAGCAACCAGATTTCATGGCCCTTCTTGTCTTCGTGAGGTATGGAAACTCTGTGTGCCATGATTCAAGCCAGCAGGGGATGGAAGCTGCCTACCCTCAAGGTTGTCCCATCTATGCAGTAAAGAATTTTCACAAAACAGAGATGGGGATAATGGGAGCAGCCTCTTGTTCAAATGTATCACAGATAGTGGTGGAGGTATTGATTTGTGCACAATTACAGTAGAAGTAGTTTGTGAATTCCTGTCAGTTGTGCTGCTTCTGTTTCAGTTATGGTTCATGTTTACAAAGCTGTGATTTGCTCTATAGAATGGTAAAGTTTCATTATTTTCTATCAATTGGACAGGAGGAAATAATCCTTAGGGAACTTGAAATTTATTAAAAATGCATTCTAAAATAACTTGCTTATAAGCATAATAGACATCAAAAAAACTCTGTGCTCTACTTTCCCCCCTTCATTAAAACAAAAACAAAACAAAACATTTACTTACTGTTGTTTTATTCAGACTTACCATAAATATGCTTTGTTTTTACGTCAGCATTGGACTTTGCCTAAAAAAAAACTTGTTAAAAATTTAAAACACAAATTTATAGCTACTGATTTTATCACCTATGTAATTGTTATATGTTACAGAAGGAAAGAAATTAAAAGTTGTAAAAAATACATATTCACAGCTAGAGAAACTCCACGTGCTTGTATTTGTTAATGGGAATTCCATACTCTTGCTGGAAATTAATGACTTGCAAATATAATTTATTATTATAGGTCATATTATTCATACCCATATTATTCTGAAGGAAAAAGATAGTGTCTGGAATGTAAAGTTTTTTTTTTAATCGGGATCATAACTTTCTGAAATTCAGTATTACTGTGTAAGAAGATGGGAGTAAGATTTGATAATAGCAGCAGACTTAAGAGAGGTCTAACAAAAGTAATTTTGTAGAAAACAGGAAGAATGAGAGTACCTTGATGCTATAGGTAGATAAAGAAACTTAGAATTTTTCTTTTTAGAAGGCACTACACATGAGTGTTTACTCAAAATTTATATTTTTGGGAAGACATAGAATCAGTCTTAGTCCCTAAGTAATGACCAAATCATTCTGGCTATACAGAAGTGTATGATGGAATTTCTCATGATTCACTCTATTTTCCCTTTCAAGCAATGTCACTTTCATTCCTTGACAAATTATATCTTTACCAACTCTGCTGAAGGAGAAGGAAAAGCAAATACTTGGCTGATTTTTATAACTCAGATACCCTCATTTGAAATATCTAACAACATTTATCTATTTATTTTTTTGTTGGTTCTATGTCCTTGGGAGGATAAAGTTTATAAACTTCAAGTATTTGTCTTGACTTACTCAACATGGATCCAATAGGTTTACTTTCAAAAGAATCCTTGAAAAACATTTAGACATAATCTGTTTCTTTATAAATTACGTTTTTAAAACTATGCAATCTGTTTGGAACCCACAAAAACACTCCAGGGTTTCTTCACGGCTGTCTTCATGTCTCAGTTTCGCAGAGGGTATATAATTGGATTCAAGACAGGAATAATGATAATATAACATACAGCAAGGAAATTATGCATGGAGTGGTTGTAGGGCCAGATATAGATGATAATGCATGGGCCAAATAAGAGAATCACCACCCTAATGTGAGCCATCAAGGTGGACAGGCTTTGGACTGCACAGTAGTAGAGTGGTTCTTAATGGTAAGGAGGATAAGACTGTAGTAGACAAGCAAAATAGTGATTTCAGGGAGATCATCCCACTGTTGGCAACTAATTCTATCTGCACATAATAAGTATTTATGCAGGCAAGCTTAATAACCAGAGGGAGATCACAGAAAATGCCACCCACCACATTGGGAAAAGAGAAAGACACGTTCACTACAAAAGATATCTGCAGCCCTTCATGAAGGAGACCTAAGAGCCATGAGGTCACTACCAGAAAAATATACAACTTCTTGTTCATGATGGTCTTGTAGTGTAGGGGCTTGCAAATGGCCACATACCTGTTTTGCCACAGAGATGAACAGCACCATTTCAACCCAACCTTGTAAGTGAAGGAGAAAGATCTGAGGTGAGGATCCAGTAAAGGAAATGGTCTTATGCTTTCTAACCAAGTTTGCAATCACCTTACGGGTGGCAAAGGAAGCAAGGGTCATATCCACAATGGAGAGATTCCCAAGAAGAAAGTACATGGGAGTGTTCAGATTTAGAGTGGAAAACACTGTCAATAATGAGATTGTTACCCAAAACTGTGACTACATAGATAATTGAGAAGAGTGGAAAGAGTAGAAACTGTATGTGCTGGGAACTGGTAATTCACAGCAAAATAAATTCTGAAACTTGAGACTGATTGAATTTCTCCATGGACTCTATTGTATGGTTTATGCCAGGGTGACTTGTAGTGAAAAAGAAGAGAGCAGTAATAACTTGGAGGTTGTGACCCATTTTATTCATGTGGGTCTTTAGACCATCTCATTTATCTGTCCACAACTACCTTAAGAAGTTCTATTTTATTTATAAATCAGTCTTAGAATTTTGAAGGGGATGTGATTCAGCACATTTAAAGCTGCTCTTGATCACTGAGTAAAGTAAGGTTTGGAGTATTGCTGAAAACTGTACCTCAGTAAGAAATAGTAGATCAATAAATCACACAGGAGAGAGTGATTAATTAATGAATTACGATGTGAGAAGCAGCAGCATGGTGTTTGGAAAGAACAATGAACTAAAGATGGAAGGCTGGGACTGAAAATCAAATTTGCCTTGAACAGCTGGTCCATCTCTCCCTCTGAGCCTCAGTTTTCTCTGAAAAACAAGGTGATTGAGCTCAACCTCTTGGTGCCTTTTCAGCCCCCAAATCTAGTGGGTCTATAATTTTCTCCCTAGTTCAGGTTTTTATTGCTTAATAACTAATTTGATTTTAACTTTTAATTAACTTATATAATATCAGGTACAGTTACAGCTTTTGTGCCAACTTGTCTAAAAATTTCTCTGTTATAAATCTTTTACCTCCTTTATTAGGTAGTAAGTTCCTTCTTGAATGTGACATTTTCATTATTCTACATACTTACAGTACTTTTCCAGAGGTGAGGGTCCTACTGAGCTTTTTTTGCTCCCTGTGCTCATTTCATTTAGTCATTTCTTTGTGCTTGCTCTTCCCAAAAAGTGCACTAGTCTCTAAAATGTTTCTGTGACTTATGTTTCAAAATATTTAAAATGTGCAGAAATTTTAGAGACTGATCTTACACTTTAGAGAAATTACTCTATGGATATGCTATGAAATCTTCATGACAACATTATTATATATATATAAAAAATTGAAGTAGTGTAAATGTTCTACAATTGGGGCTTCAATCATATGAATCATAGGGACTGAGGATACAATATTGCACATTTGATAAAAAGATGTTTGAGGAAATTATTTAAAAACATGGAAAATACACACATATTTTTTAAAGTAAAGAGAAAGGGAAGTTGTAAAACACTCTGTACAGTATGATACCATTTTGTAAATATTAATTATTTATATATGTACACACGCATCATAAATGTATAAAATTAACAGTAGATAAAATAGTAAAATATGCAACTCCTTCAACCAAGAGATATTTTGTTTAGTGTAGTGTGAATAGCAAATAAAGAACTTAAAACACAAAATATACTTTCCTGGGATTCCCATGTTCATGCTCAGATTTTTATCTTTGGAATAAGTGAGTGGTCAGCAGCGATATCAAAATAAAGAATAATAAAACAAAATGGTGAGTTTGCTTTTTTATTCTTTATTGTAGTTTTGTTCTAAGTTTTTACAGTCCCTTATAATTTTGGAAATAAGCAATCACTGGTATGGCTAAAGAGATAAAAATTTGGCACCTCAGAAAAACTCGTTTAACTTGAGATTCACTTGTGAAGGAAGATTCATTATAAAAGAGTTTTATTATCCCTACCCTATTCTACTCTTGTTAATAAAACAAACTTTTATGTAAACAAAAAAATAGCATATAATTAAATATGATGTTTTATAATGATAGAAGATATATAGTCAAGATGTTACTTTTGCTTGTGACAGGTGTAATATGTAGAAATAACTCCCACTAGCAGTTGGCTGGTTGATATTTTGAATTTCACAGCTAACTCAAACTCTGCCTTAGGCAAATCAATTTACCTTTAAACCTGAAAATCTACATAAAAATTAAGTGGAGAGCAAATCATTTAAGTTTTTATAAGATTAAATCCTATACAAATAAGAGTTATTATTATTTAGTGAATTTGGCAAAGGTACCTTCTGTATGCATAAGTTATAGTTTGTTCTATGAATTGAAGACAGGAAATTCATTGAATAGTAAATTCAAAAGAAATGTCAGAAGCTGTCTACACTGGCAGATGGTTACTGGGACCACAATGGTTGTATTAGTGACACCTGAGGAGAAGGGGCTGGATGATAGATTGAAATAGCTTTGTGGGGTACTGTTGCAAATAAGGATAAATCTCAGGGCCCTGAATCACAGATGGTGGGTCGTATGTCAGGGCTGGCTGTGGGAATGTGAGAGTGAGTTAAAAGGTGCTTTTGAATAAGAAGGATGTTATGTCACCAGAATGATGCAGTCTCGTGCTGCAAAGAGAGCATGTAGCATGTGCATAACTGTTACAACATAGTAGAAGACATGCAAAGTCTTTCGTGTTTATGAGAATTATTTGTTTTATCAGAAAAATTGTAGTCTATTTTTGAGTGTCTTCCAGGTGATCTAAGTCTCAGAAGTCAGGAGGAATTGAATACTTTTTGCTTTTCTTACCAAAGTGCAGATTTTGCAACCATTAGCTACTGCAACTACTACTTACTATTAAGTGTTCCAAGTTTTATTTGTATTCAAATTTTCTTGGTTTCTGGTTTATACATAGTACAACTCCACAGTTAAAATGTTTCTAGGCATTAAAGGATTTGGTGAACAAGGGTAAAAGTGACATGTGCTGAAAATTCAAAGCTCTAAATTACCAAGAGATAGGAGGAATGAGAAAAAATCCCCAACACAAGAGTCTATTAATAGTCACACATGAATGCCTATTGTTCAAGAAACTGAAGGTGATCTGGTTTGAAGAGACATTCAAGCTGTTGTTTCCATTGATTATTTTTACACTGTTAATTAATGGAGGGAGTGGGTGTGAGGGCAATTTTTATGATTTGTAAATTTGGGTCAGAAACTCTAACCTTAAGTAGCTCAGCAGATTAAATGACGGAATATAACTTGCATTTAATAACTGATCAATGAGAAACTAAAGAAAATATATTTTAACTGTCCTGTCATATAGACTACGGAACTTCAGAGAAAGAAAAGATATGTTTTCACTGATGAGGTATTCTTCTTAAAACTTAGTTTTCCTAATAGAGATGGAAATAAAACATTATTTATAAACCTGAAAATCAATTATCAAAAACATGATGAAGAGTTAGTGTCCTAGGCCTTGTGTTAAAAGTTCAACAATGCTAGAGTTATCACACTTAAGCATGTCTGTTTTTTTGCCTCCTGACTGATGCGATGCCACTATTCCTTTCTCCTGCCACATCTCCTCCAACTTCAGTTCATGTTTCTTTGGTGACTAACATGATCCCAAATTTCCAAGTTTCAGACCCATAATCATTCCCATTATCAAGACATCTGTTTAAAGCATTACTGCAAAGTGAGTTTCTGATTCATTAGGATAGTCTAGTTTGTGGTAGTCTCCAAATATGACTAACCAATATGTCATATATCCCATCTTTCAATTTCTTGTATAGTTCCCCTCCCCTTCAATTTGGTCTGACCTAGTGACTTGGCCTTGATGCATAAAGTATGGTGGATGTGATGTTGTGTGATTTCTAAGTCTGGTCAGAAAAATCCCTGAAGTGTCTGCATCGACACTTCAGAAAATATGCTTCTGGGTCATTCCTTTATGGAACCAAGTCACTATGTGTGAGCCAGCTCCCTACCAAGAGAGGTCACATGTAGGGGTTCTGTTCAGCATTCCTAGCCAAGGTCCCAGAAGACAGAAACCATAATTTGCCAGCCATGTGCACCACTTTGAAAACCGAGCCCATTCAAACCATCTGATGACTCCAGTCTTCAACATGCCATGTGCCTTCAACTTCATTGGTTCCACAAGAAATTCAGGAAAAGATCCTCAGACTGGAAAAAAGATTCATCCCAAATAGCAATAAAGAAAGGATGAAAATCTCCAGAAAGGCTAAATACAAAAGAATATTGAATGTTTAAACAACATATGCAATAGCAACAACAACAAAAAAAAACCCAATACTTTGCAGTGTTTTAATATGTGTAGTAATGATCAAAAAAGACAGTATTTTTTTTTTCATTTTTTGTGTCAGTTTGTAGTGGTGAGGAATATCATGATAACTGTACCCATTTGATGTCACTGTCTTATTTTGTGCTAAAGAGTTTCTGCAGTTTTATAGCCACTGTTAATGTGCCAAACCCAAAAAAGTACTACCTTACTCATCCACATATATATTTTTTACTTAATATTTTTAATTTTTTAAAAGCTACTTAGATTACATAAATGTTACACAAAAAATATAGGGATTCCCTTAGACCCCTACTCACACACCTTCCACAACCTCCCACCTAAACATCCTTCATTAGTGTGGCATATTCATTGCAACTGATAAACACATTGTGGAGCTTAGCCATTAAGAATGGATCATAGTTCACATTGTAGTCTACACTCTCTCCCACATAGTAGTGCATGTTATGTTATGATATAAAATGGCCTATATCTGTCATTGCAATGTCAATTTGGACGATTCCCAATACCCAAAAAGCCCCCATATTACAACTGTTTTTCCTTCTATCTACCCCTAGATTCTCCAGTGGCCACAGGCTCCACATCAATGTTGTAATTTCTTCCATTGCTAGAATCACAGTATGTCTACAGTAGAATACCTTAATCCATAGCTCTTCCCCCAATCCTGAGGATTATGAGATGGTGATATCCACTCTACCTCCAATTGGAAAAGGGCTTATATCCCATGGGGAAGATGGATGGGACTATTCTGCCTACAGGAGCAGATTCTTTCCAATCCCTGGGACGACCATTGTCCATTATCATCTCCCTGCCCTGGATGAGTCCAATATGCTGTAGAGTAGGTGTTGCACCTCCACTGTGCTTCTGGAACCAGCCGGCACATAGAGGGCTCAAAGACATGAATCTCTGGACATATACCTACAAACTCCAGCACCAAATATAGGTTTAAATAGAAGGGAGAGATGAGCCATGTGCAAGGAAGACATAATTGAGTCCAACACTCTCACTCTCAGGAGCACAAACTCCAAAGTAAAACACGCTGGCAAAGCACCAAACTCCAGAGGTATCCACCATGACCATAGGACCTGGGTGTCTTCAGAGACCTCAGGAGCCCCATTATTTGGGGTGTATCAACTTTGGAAGTCTATGAGTTCCTGCTGAGATGTACATAAGCGTTACCTCCAGGATGACCTCCCGACTCACTTTGAAGTCTCTTAGCCATATGAACTCATTTGTCTTTATCTTTTCCCCCTTTTATTCAAGATCTTTTTCCAGTCATATTGCAAGTTGGCCATTGGTAGTAATCCCTTGGGGCCAGGGAGTCTCATCCCCAGGAGTCATGTCCCATGCTGGGTGGAAGGTAATGTATTCATATGCTGAGTTTGACTTAGAGAGAGGCCACATTTGAGCAACAAGGTGGCTCTCAGGAGGCAACACTTAGGCACCCCATAACAATAGGCTAAGTTTCGATTTCAAGAGCAAAGACTCATAAGGCTAGTCATCAATAGCAAGGGCCCATCAGTGGATCATCCTCCTTTGCCAGACACTGACCCTGCACTTGGGGGGAATGTTGCTGCTCCCTTGGAGAATGTGGCAGAGCTCTCCAGGATAGGAATTCAATATTCTCTCATTTACTGAGTGATTCTCCACCCACTGTGACAGTGCACCATGAACATTTGAACAATTTTATATACCTTGAATGCATGTTCAGGTGAACTTCCTCCCATATACCACACATTCCTGACGCCCCCCCACCAAAGATCCTCTCCCACTGCAGTTGTAACCCTTCAGTGAGCCATAGCTTCTTTAAAGATGAAGCCATTACAATAGCCAAATACACTTATAAGAAAATGAAATAATAATGATAAGTATAAATGTAAGAATAAATTACAAGAAAACATAAAACAACTAAAAATAAACAAAATTAAAAGATTGGGTTATTTAAAAAATGAAAAATTAAAAAAAAATGTTTTTTCGCCTTTTGCCTTTTATCACTGTAATATCTGGTGTCCAGTCTGTACCATGGCACCTTCCCCCTCTCATTCCCCAGTGTCTCACTATTTTTCATTGTGTTTCAAAGAAATTTTAGATCACAGTAAAATCACACATAGAATACAAGAGATTTTCATATACCCAAACTACTCCCCGTTTCCACACCCCATATTAAAACTTTTTTGCATGTTGATGGTAGTATTGTTATAACTGATATACAAATAGTGAAACATAGCTATTAAACATTGTGAATGGTTTACTCTATGGTTGACATTTTAGACCATACCCTTTTATAAATTTTCATGATATTTACCATGTCCTGTGTCCATCACTGTAAGGTAATGAAGAACATTTCCACTGACCAATAAATACCCCCTGTTTGATCTATTCTGTTCCTTCCTCCTGATCCCCCCAGGATTCATGACGACCCCCTAGCTTGAATCATTGGATGACAAAATACATAGCTATATGCCACAAGAAGTGTTGACACACTGGTTTGTCTTCCCCTATTTGGAACTGCCATTGCTCTTGAGAGACACCTGCCTGTCTATTTCTGAACGAATCCGTCCTCCCAAAGATGGGAGTCCAACTCCTTCCCGCTCATTATGTGGGTCTCCATACACTGATAAAACGTATTATGACAGTATGAACACTCACACACTCCCTATAACCTGCTCTAGGTGCAGTTTCTCCCTAATAGCCCCCCAACCAACACCCTAAACCAGTGACCCTTCCTTGCCATATTGCCATAAGAGCATTCCCACCTCTGTAATTTCAACTTCATACCCAAACACCCAAGTGATCACCTGGTCCCTATCCCATCTCTTCCCCAAGTATCCTGGGTATCTAACGCACCCTTCCCAATCTACCCACCTGTCAACCTTGCACCACCTAACCCATTAATATCACTCCCCTTCTGTCCTATCCCTGCAATACGCAACTATACTCTATCACTTTATCATAGATTACATCCGTATGGGTGATGGTTCACAGCCTTCTCTTCTCTTTCTCTTTCTTGTAAACCAATCTTACAGAGACTGCTCAGTTTCCTTAATTCACATCAGTGAGGTCGTGTAGTGTTCATCCTTCAATGCCTGCCTTGCTTCACTTAACATAAGGTCTTCAAGATTCATCCATGTTATCCCATGTGTTAGTGCTTTATTCCTTCTTACAATTGAGTAATACTCCATTGTATGTATGTACCACATTTTCTTTATCCATTCATCTGTTGATGAGCACCTGGGTTGATTCCAACGTTTAGCAATAGCGAGCAATGCCACTATGAACATTGGTGTTCATATATCTGTTTGTGTCTTTGCTTTCCATTCTTCTGGGTATATACAACAGTGGAATCACCAGATCATAGGGAAGATCTACAGTTAGTTTTTTAAGGAACTGCCATACTCTCCTCCACAGTGGCTGGACCATTCCACAATCCCACCACCAATGGATGAGGGGTGTCATTCCTCCACATCCTCTCCAACATTTATTTTCTGCCGTTTTTAATAGCTGCCATATTAATGGGTGTAAGATGGTATCTGATTGTAGTTTTGATCTGCATTTCCCTAATAGTGATGTCGAGCATTTTTTTGTGTGCTTTTTAGCCATTTGTACTTCTTCCTTGGTGAAGTGTCTTTTCAGGTCACTTGCCCATTTTTTAAATGGGTTGTTTGTCTTTTTATTTTTGAGGTGTAAGATTTCTTTATATACAGGAGATTAGACTCCTATCAGATATGAGGTTGCCAAATATTTTCTTCCATTGGGTAGGCTGCATTTTTATTTTCTTGATAACATCCTTTGAGGTACAAAAGTTTTTAATTTTGAGGAGATCCAATTTATCTAATTTTGTTTTGCTGCTCTTGCTTTGGGTATGAAGTTCATGAATCCATTTCCTATGACAAGGTCCTGTAGATGCTTCTCTACATTATCTTCCAAGGTCTTCATGGTCTTGGCTCTTATATTTAGATCTTTGATCCATCTTGTGTTGACTTTTGTATAAGGTGTTAGATGGTGTTCCTCTTTCATTCTTTTGGGTATGGACATTCTGATCTCCAAGCACCATTTGTTGAAGAGGCCATTCTCTCCCAACTGAGTGGCCTTGGTGGCCTTATAGAATATCAGATGACTGTATATGTGAGGGCCTATATCAGAACTCTCAATTCAGTTCCATTGGTCAATATGTCTATCCTTGGGCCAATACCATGCAGTTTTGACCACTGTACCTTTTTAGTAAGTTTTAAAGTCAGGTAGTGTGATACTTTCAACTTCATTATTCTTTTTCAATATGTCTTTGGCAATCAGGGCCTTCCAAATAAATTTTGTGGTTAGTTTTTCCAATTCATTGAAAAATGCTCTGTTGATTTTCATTGGGATTGCATTAAATCTGTAGATGAGTTTTGGTAGGTTAGACATCGTGATGAAGTTTAGTCTTCCTAACTATGAATAGGGAATGTTCTCCCATTTCTTTAAATCTTCTTTGATGACCTTTAACAGTGTTGTGTAGTTTTCCGTGTAGAAATCCTTTACAGCTTTAGTTAAATTTCTTCCTAGGTATTTGATACTTTTAGTTACTATTATAAATGGAATTTTTTTCTTGATTTCCTCCTCAAATTGCTCTTTATTGGTGTACAGAAATGCTACTGATTTTTTAGTATTATAATCTGCGATGTTACTGAACTCCCTTATAAGTTCTAGAAGCTTTGTTGTAGATTTCTCAGGGCTTCCTATGTATAGGTTCATGTCGCCTGCAAATAGTGAAAGTTTTACTTCTTCTTTTCCAATTTGGGTCCATTTTATATCTTTTTCTTGCCTCAGTGCTTGAGCAAGTAATCCTAAGACAATGTTAGATAGGAGTGGTGATAGTGGGCATACTTGTCTTGTTCTCAATCTCAGATGGAAGGCTTTTAGTATTTCACCATTGAAGATGATGTTAGCTTTGGAATTTTCATATATACCCTTTATCCACTTCAGAGTGTATCCTTCTATTCCTCTTTTGCCACACTTTTATCAGGAAAGTGTGCTGCATTTTGTTGATTGCTTTTTCTGCATCTATAGAGATGATCATGTGGTTTTTTTCTTTCAATCACTTTATGTGGTGTATTACATTGATTGAGTTTCTTATTTTGAACCATCCTTGCATACCCGGGAAGAAACCCACTTGGTCATGGTGTAAAATTCTTTTCATATGTTGTTGAATGTGATTAGCAATTATTTTGTTGAGGATTTTGGCATCTAGGTTCATTAGAGAAATCGGTCTGTAATTTTCCTTTCTTCTGGTATCTTTGTTGGGTTTTGGTATTAGGGTAATTTTGGCATCATAGAATGAGTGAAGCAATGTTTCTTCTACTTTTATTTTTTGGAAGAGCTCAAGTAAGATTTGCATTAGCTCTTTCCAGAATGTTTGGTAGAATTCACCTGAAGCCGTCTGGTCCTGGGCTCATCTTAGTTGGGTGTTTTTTGATGACTGAGCCTATCTCTTTACTTGTAATTGGACTGTTGAGTTGATCAACTTCTTCTTTTATCAATTAGGCTGCCTTGAGTTTCTAGGAATTTATCCATTTCCTCTAAATTATCATTTTGTTGGCATATAATTTTTCAAAGTAGCCTTTTATGATACTCTTCATTTCTGTGGGGTCAGTAGTGATATCCCCTTGCTCATTCCTTATTTTGTGTAATTGCACCTGTTCTGTCTTTATCTTTTTTAGTCTAGCTAAGGGTTAGTCAATTTTATTGGTCTTCTTGAAGGACCAGCTTTTGTTTTTGTTTATTTTTTCTAGTGTTTTCTTATTTTCTATTTCATTTAGTTCTACTTTAAGTTTTTTTATTTCCTTCTTTCTACTTGCTTTGGTGTTAGCTTGTTGTTGTTTTCCCATTTCCTCCATGTGTTCAGTTAGGTCTTCAATATGAGTTCTCTCTACTTTTTTAATATATGCATTTATGACTATGAAATTCCCTCTTAGTACAGCTTTGCCTGCATCCCATAGGTCTTGATATGCTGTGTTGTCATTTTCATTCGTTTAAAGGTATTTACTGATTTCTTTTGATATTTTCTCCTTGGCCTACTGTTTGTCTAAGAGTGTGTTGTTTAACTGCATGTCTTTGTGCCTAATCTGGTTCTCTGCCCTTAGTGAGTTCCAATTTCATTCCACTGTGGTCAGAGAAATTACTTTATATAATCTCAATCTTTCTGAATTCATTGAGAGTTGTTCTGTGGTGTAGCATGTGGTCTATCTTGGAGTATGATCTCTGTGCTGTCGACAAGAATGTATATCCCACTTTATTTGGGTGCAGCATTATGTATATGTCTATTCAGTCCAGTTTCTCTAATTTATTATTCATATTCTTTATTTCTTTATTGATTCTCTGTCTAGATGTTCTGTCTAATGTTGATAATGGTGTATTAAAATCACCCACTATAATTTTAGAGGCATTTATGTCCCACTTAGTTTTTCCAGTATTTGGCTCATATATTTTGAGGCACCCTGATTAGGTGCATAAATGATTATGATTATTCTGGCTTTTTGAAAGATTACCCCTTTTACAAATATTTAGTGTGCATCTTTGTCTCTTACAATCGTTTTGCATTTAAAGTCTATTTTGTCTGATATTAAGGTAGCTACTAATACCATTTTTTGGTTATTGTATACTTTTAAAATTTTTTTCCAGCCATTCACTTTCAGCTTCCTTGAATCCCTGGGTTTAAGGTGTGTTTCTTGTAGACAACAAATTGATGGGTCATATTTCCTTATCCATTCTGCCAGAGTGTGTCTCTTGACTGGTTAGTTTAATCCATTAACATTCAGTTTTATTACTCTCAAGGAATTTCCTACATCAGCCATATTTTCTTTGGGTTAATGTATGTCATTTGTTGTTTTTATTTCTCTTTTTGTCTTCTTGGTTGTTCTTACACTCTCCTCAAACTCTTTCTCCTGTTTTTTCCTTTCAACCTTCAGAACTTCCTTTAGCATTACTTAAGTGCAAGTTTCTTATTGGAATACTCTCTTAATTTCTGATTACCTGTGAATATTTTGATTTCTCCATCATTTTTATATGTCAGCTTTGCCATATAGAGAATTCTTGGCTAGAAATATTTTTTTCCTTTAGTACCTTGACTATGTCATACCACTGTCTTCTAGCCTCCAGGGATTCAGATGAGAAATCAGCACTTGCAAGTGATGGATCTCTTTTCTCTCGATGCTTTCAATATTTTTTCTTTGTCTTGAGCATTGGATATTTTGACAAGTATATTTCTTGGTGTAAGCCTGTTGGGATTTATACTGTTTGGGGTGTGCTGTGCTTCCTGGACATGTACATCCATCTCCCTCAATAAGGTTGGGAAGTTTTCGGCTATTATTTCCTTCAACACTCCTACTGTTCCCTTTCCCTTCTCTTCTCCTTCTGGGATGCCTATAATGCATATGTTTGTTTGTTTTGTGTTGTCAGTTAAATCCTAAGTCCCTTCTAGATTTTTTTCTATCTTTTTATCTATCTGTTCTATGTCTGTTTGATTTCAGATGTACTGTCTTCCACATCACTAATTCTTTCTTCTGCCTTTTTAAATCTGCTGTTATGTGAATCCAGTATCTCTTTGATTTCTTGGATTGTGCCATTCATCTCCATCCTATCCATTATTCCTTTAGGTAGGTTTACAATTTCTTCAGTATGTTCTACCAGTGTCTTCTTAATATCCTTAATCTCTTTCTTTACTTCATTAAGTTGATCCTTGATATTTGTTTGGACAGCTTTGATTGGTTGTTCATTGTTCTGCATCTCTTCCTGGTTTTTAGTTTGTTCATTGGAATGGTCCATGTCTTCCTGTTTCTCAGTATGGTTTGTAATTTTTTGTTGCCCTCTGGTCATGATTTTATCTTAATGGATTTATGCAGTTGATTAGCTTCCATCTCTGCTCTAGAGTTTTATTTAGCTGATCATTCCGTGTGTGTGTTAAGTTTTCTCTTTCACACTTTGTTCTTGTTGTATTTCCTTGCTTTTTTCTATGTTAGTTTGAAGGAAAAAAGATTAGTGCCAGAGAAATTGAAAGAGGTAAGAAGGAAAAAGGATAGTAGTAATATTGATGAAAGTTAGAAGAGGGGTTGTATCAGATTTAGTAAAATGAATATTTAACTTATGTAGGCAGTGTAGAGTAATAGGGGGAAAAATGGAGTACTTACAATGGAATGGGAAACCAAATAGCAAAAAATATATAGAATGATTTAAAAGGCCAGAATGATGAGGATAGAGGGAAAGAGTAAAGAAAGGACTGAAAAGAAAAAGTTAATAATAATAATTAAAAAAAGAGAGAATAGACAAGATAGAAATCGACACCCGTGAAGTTGAGGACTACTGAAAAAAGGTGGAATGTAAGAACCACTACAGAAAGCAGAATTTGGAAAGTTGAAGGAAGGAAAAGAGATAGCACTGGCAGACAAAATCACTATACACAGATAAAGGAAAATCAGGGAAGAAGAAGCACAGCAAAGAAGAAACAACCTAGCAGCACCTAATTTTTTAAAAAGGCAGGGAGGGGAGGAAAGAAAAGCAAGAAACAAACAAAATGAAACAAACACACAAGCATGCAGTCAAACAAAGCTAAGGAAGAACAGCGTTCCTTCTTGGGCCCTTGTGTTCATCAATCAATATCCTTGCAGCCTTCTCTCTGCAGGTTTTGAAGCAGATTTTAGCTAGTGAATTGAGTTAAAAAAATCTTTTTTTGAAGAAATAAGGGACCCAAAAGAAGGCCTTTTCTGGACACCCCTCCTCCACTAAGGGGACCCTAAATTGGCTTGTGGAAACTTATCAAACACTTCCCACTGCCTCACGCCCCCAGGGGAGTTGAGAATGATACTCAGTGCAGAACTATAAAATTGGCTGGCTCCACCCCCTCCCGAGCCAAGCCTCTGTTTCCCAAGGCTGTTAGGTAAATCAGGCTTCCTCAGCAGATTTGCCTCTCCCCTCAGCTAGGCAATACTTCTAGACAGTTGGTTTGATCCCAAAAAAGCTGCAAGGGGGTCCAGGCAACCAAACTGACAGAAAAAAAATCCCTCTCACCCTTTTTCAGGACTCTCCCACACTTGGATATTGCTCCTTCTCACCACGTTGCTGGGAAGCTGGGGCTTAGCCATCTGCATCCACAATTTCCAACTGGGGGAAAAAACTCACGATTTTATATTGAGCAGTCCGCCTCACTGTCCATCTCCCTCCAGATCAATGTCCCCAAGGTTCTCACTCTGCAGGCTCCCAGAACAGATCACCCAGGTGAGATCTTGTCCCCAATCAGCCATCCTCTGCAAGAGAAATGGTAAATGCCCACCTAAATCGATGCCATCTCTAGAAATTCTTCCTGGTTTTTAGTTTGTTCACTGGACTAGGCCATGTCTTCTTGTTTCTTAGTATGGTTTGTAATTTTTTGTTGCCCTCTGGTCATCTTTTTATCTTGATAGTTTATTCAGTTGATTAGCTTTTCTCTCTGCTCTAGATTTTTATTCAGCTGCTGTTTTTCGTCTGTATTAAGTTTTCTCTTTGAATCTTTACTTTTTTTTCTATTTCTTTGTTGTTTTTTATGTTCTCCTGAAGAAAAAAGATTAGGGCAAGAGAAAGCAAAAGAGTTAAAAAAAGAAAAAGGCTAATGGTAAGAATAATAATAAAAGTTAGAAGGTTGGCTGCATAAGACTTATTAAAATGAATATTTAACTCATATAAACAGTGTAGCATAATAGGAATAAAAAAATTGGAGTACCTACAATGAAATGAGAAACTGAATAGAGAAAAATATATAGAATTATTTAAAAGACCAGAATGATGATGAAAGAAAGAAAGAGAAAAGAAAGGACAGAAAGAAAAAAAATTAATTAAAAAAAAAATAAAACAAATAGACAACATAGAAATAAAAACCAGAAAATTTGAGGACTAAATAAAGAAAGGTGGAAAGTGAGAACCACAACTGAAAGCAAAAGATAAAAAGATGAGGGAAGGAATAGAGATAGTGTGGATAGACAAAATCAGTACACACAGAAAATGGGAAATCAAGGAAGAAGAATCACTGTAATGAAGAAACAAGCTAGCAGCACGTAATTTAAAAGAAAAGGTGGGGAGGTAAGAAAGAGGAAAGAAAAACAAGAAACAACAAAAACCAAACAAACACAAAAGCAAGCAGTCAAACAAAGCTAAGGAAGAGAAGCATTCCTTTTTGGGCCCTTGTGGAACTTCTCCAGCTACCTGTGTTCATAAAGCAATTACCAAGCAGGCTTCTCTCTGCAGATTTTCATGTGGGTTTTAATCAGTAAACTAAGTTAATTTTTTTTCTTTTGGTAAAAATAAGGGACCCAAAATTAGCTAGCACAAAAATAATGTCTATGTATTTCCTGTCCTATAGTATCAGCTGGATGTTAGATATCCCAGTGGTCGCTACTCTTAGTGTAGCCTGAGTCAAACTAGGGACCTTGTGTATTCAAGGCAGAAACTCCTCCATTGAGCTACCTTTCTAATTGGTTTAGTAAGCTCATCAGAAAGCTATTCAGTCACTTTCCCTCCAGCAGCTTTGACTCTCCTATGGCTGCAGGATTCAGCAGGTTGTGAGAACAGATCCCCCCTTCCCTCTCTTGGTCAGGTTGAGTTCCTTTTTTTTTTTTAATTAATTTATTTTTTATTGTGGGTAAAAATCAAAATTTTCACAATACATACCAATATTTGTAAAATGATATATAAATATATATGCATATATGTGCATTTGCTTACAAAAATGTTATTTATATATATATATATACATTTTAAAAGGTGCTTAGATGACCTAAAATATTACACAGAACCCATTGGGATTCCTATGTTGCCCACCTCCCACACTTCCCACCACATCCCACACAAACATCTCCCATAAGTGTGGCCTACCACCCCCAATGGACTTACACATCCTGGGGCCTTGCCACCAACCATAGACCACAGTTCACATTGTAGACATATTTGAAATTCAAATGGGACTCTTATGACTGAGTTCACTGCACTGAAATAATTTTCAAGCCTCTTGTAGACCACAACCTCCTCCCAGGGGACCTTAAATAGGCTCTTGGAAATTTATTTAGCATTTTCCACTGCCTGACTCCCTTAGGGGAGTTAAAATTCTGATAGTCCTTAGCGTGGAACTATTAAATTGACTGACTCCACCCTCTCTCAGGCCAAGCCTCTGTATCCTAGGGCAGTTAGGTAAATCAGGCTTCCTCAGCAGATTCGTCACTTCCCTCTTCCTGGTACCACCATGAGCTGGCTGGTATGCTCCCCAAAGCTCAAAGGAGGTACAGGCAAACAAACCCACAGAAAAAAAAAACCCTCTCTACTGCTTTCCAGAACCCTCCCACTCTCGGAGAATACTCCCTCTTGCTGGGTGGCCAGTGGGAGTCAGGGCTCAACCTACCCCTTTGCCCAGAGGGTGGGGCTTAGCTGTCCATGATTTCCAGACATGGGGCTAAAAACTCATGATTTTATCTTGAGCAATCTATCTCCCTGTCCCGCTTCCTCCATATTGATGCCCCAAAGTTTCCCACTCCTGGAGCTCCCAAAACAGCTCTCTCAGGCAGGATCCTTTCTCCACTCAGCCTTCTTTTGTGAAAGAGATGATGAACTCCCAGTTAAACTTACACCATCTTGCCTATCTACCATTCACATATATTTTTAAGCCCAGATGGTCTTCACATACTTCCATCAAAACAACATTATACAACAGACTTCTGAGGGATATTGAAAACTCAACTGCCTCTCTTAAGCCATATGTCAAGGTAATTTGCAAAAATGTAAAATAAACCATTCTTTTCACTGAATTCTTTATTTTCTTTTGAAATATACATTTTTTCATATATGTACTATTGATTTTAACCTCCAATGGGTTTGTTACTGCTAATTCTAAATGAGTTTATTTTTACATAATTTTTAAATTTTAATTCTAAAATGGCATTATTACATATAATTTAGCTAAATAGAAGGGGTCCTCAATGATTTTTGATAGGTAAAGTGCCCTGAGACCAAAGAGTTTGAGAACCACAGTCCTAGATTACCCCTGGATTATTAATTCCACATTTTGAGATATACAAGCTCATTTGACTATGATGGGCATGCGTAGAGGATGAGAAGATGCTTTGAAAGTGCCTTAGCTCAGAGTTTTCCCAACGGACATTCCTGGGGACTTTCATATTTATTTTCCACGGTCAGAAAATTACTTTGTTAATGTCATAAAGACTGTAACCTATTGTTTTGCAGTCCTCACTACTGCAGGGTTTTCCTAGAATCATGGAAGTAACACAGAAATCCAGCTATTGGAAAGATACAAGTTCCAAGTTATTAAACATTTTCCTTGCGTGCATCCAGGCGTAGATTATTTAGCATTTGCAGGCTAATTAACAAACCAAGCTCTGCACAGGGCAAAGACCACTCCTAGTACCATTTGTGGTCGACCTAACACTAACTACATCTGAAAATTGAAACATGCTTTTTCATATATTCCAACAGTATGTGTTATTCTATATTAAATATTTCCACCATTTTGAAACTCAAACATTCTTGAAAACTGTCTTTTTGGATATTGTTACTTATATTATAGTTCAACCTAACATGACTTAACTTATTTAAGAGCAATTCCTGGACTGAAGGGAAGGATAGCAACTATTTATGATATTTTAATTGCATTAGAGTGTGAGTTTTATCTATTTTATTACATAAACAGTAATATTTTTAATTTAGGATTTATGCCTCAGACTCTGTTAAGAGGAGTGCTCCAATATATAGGCACTATGTTATCTTTAAAAAAACAAAAGTAAAATTAAATTTGAAGTGTATCTGAATCCTTAGATTTCAGGTAGAGGAGATAAAGTTCTATATCTTTTGAGACATAGAATAGGAAGAACTCTTCATATACAGGAAGGATTATTATATGTATTTATGAAAAATTGCTAAGCATTTCATAGTTTATTGCTCTAGTATTAATTTCTTAACTATCTTCACAACACTTTTCTACCCCCTCTTATAAAGTATAGATAATGAACATCCTAACCATTTTGTTAATAGGAGAAGCAAAATCCTACATTCATCCTTGTTTCAAATGCATATTTTCTAAAGATGTACAATGTTGTCAAAATGGCCAAGATGTGAAATTAGGATCAAATGGCAGATTATCATCCCTTTTTTTTTTTTTTCTGAGCAGAGGGGAATATTTCACAATTACCTTCAAAACTGAATCACCAGATAAGTTAGCTAGAAGGCTAAGCACTTGAGACAGGTGTATTTATTTGCAAAAATAAAAATAATGGTATCAACTTTGCTGTCTTTCTGAGAAGTTCCATAGAATATCTATGTGAAATACAAAGCTGAAAGACTGCTTAGAGTAATAAAATGTTTGAACCTGTGGTAATGGTGGATGTAGTAGCGGCAACAATAGTAATAAGTGTCATTCACCTTGTTATTAATTTAACACAAGCAATATGTCCATCCAAATGATTCTGAGTGGCCACAATTAAATGAAGATGCAGGTCAAAGAATAACACCACCATTATAATGTGACCAGTTCAGTTGGCATGTACATTGTTTGCCCCATCCTTGAGTGAAAGCAGACTGTAAAGAGAATATAAAAATAAGAGATCAGTGAGAGAGTGAAACAGATGTTCACCAGTACCCCTACCCCACCCTGGGAGTATTTATCAACTTTCCCAGAATATAGGTATTCCTGGAAGCTAGACTGACTACCAATGGCATATCACAGAAAAAGCTATCCAATTCCCTAGATCCAAAGATGGGCAGCTTTACAATCATAGCTAGATGGCTTAGTGAATGCATGAAGCCATTGGCCCAATATGTCATCAGTAACACAATGCATAGTTGACTGCTCATGATGCTTTAGGAATGGAGTGGATTGCAGATGGCCACACAAGGGTTTCATGTCATTTACACAAGCAGATCAATTCTCTCCATCCAAAGAAATGAGCAAAGAGAATCTGGCACATGCTCTTCCAAAGAAGATGGTCTTGTATTTCTTGAGAATGTCTGTGTTCACAGAGGCAAAGCAAAAATTAATGAAAGAGAGATTGGCTTAACAGAATTGAAAGGGGGAGTAGAAAAGGAGGTCATCCATTTATGGCTAAAATGGTGAACAAATAAAGTGAAGTATATATAAGATGAAGTCCTAGAACACCGACTGTGTTAGTCAGCCAAAGGAGTACTGATGCAAAGTAACAGATGGATTTTATAATGGGTATTTATTTGGAGTACCAGCTTACAGTTACGATATCCTAAAGATTCCACCCCAAGGTTACTTCCTCACTGTCTGTTGCTACATGTTGAAATAAGATGGTGGGTGATGTCTGTGAGTGTTCAACCTTCTTCTTTCCTCTTAGGGCTCTGGCCCCAGCTCCTTCCCACCTCATCTGTAGGCTGGAGGGCTCATTTCTTTCCAGGCTCAGCTGCTCTCTTCTCTTCCCAAGGTCAGCTGTAAAAGGTCAGGCAAATGGCTTATTTTTCTTTCTGGGGTCACAGGATCCTCTTCTATGTGTATGGAGCTGCCTTCCTCTGTGTATCTTCTGTCTCATTAATTGAGTGTCCGTTTATATAGCCCTCTAAAGGGGTGGGGACTCAACCCTGCATGCCCTAATGACTGGTCGAATCAAAGTCCTAATCTTAACATAATCAAATAAATGTAAAACATTTTAATTTAATACAATCAAAGGGTATCATGTGCAGAGGAACAGACCAGTTTACAAACATAATCAATATTACTTTTTAGAATTCATAAGTAATCTCAAACTGCCACACCAACAAATCACAAAATACCAGAATAAAAAACCAGTTACTACAGTCTGGTTTCTTTATTCCATTTAGTACAATCGGTTCTAAATTCATTTGAAGAGAAAGATATTTAATTGAGATATTTTTTATATCTATTTAATTGAATTTGATGCTATTATAATCACTTCAGAGAACATTTGGCCTTATCTTATAGAGTTCATCATTCATAGGTTTATGGCCCAATAATTTTCCTCTATGTGTACATACCCAAGTTAAACTTCTAAACATGTTCAGGAGGATAAATTTACAAGAATATAATAGATCTACATATAAATAAAAATGAATAAATATTGATTCATTCACATAATAGAATATTATTCAATCACAACAAATGAAGTTGAGCTATATGAAATTAATTTAAATACAACATAATATTAATCAATTTCAGGCAAATATTTGTATTAAAACTGCTTTAAATCTAAGCAGACCAGTTACCATAGAAAAAAAGCCACATTAACAAAAGCAGCTTTTTCTGTGGACAGCACCTCTTCAAATCAAGGCATTCCTGAGGTACGGGAGGACTATAATCATGAGTGAGACAGTGGTTCTTTGATTTGGGGGACAGATAGATGTCTGAAGGCATCAAAAGAAGATATGTTACAAAATAATTTCTGAATGACTTTCTTGATAAATCAGGTTCTTGTCCTTCAAGTTTACATCTGAATGCATGCAATCTTCCACCTTCCCTTCTATGCCTATTGCTACATAGTTAATTGAATGGAATATGTTTAGGTCTTAAGTATTTCTGACTGGCATTTTCATTTGAATATTGTCTATACCTATACCACACATTCCAACTCTGTTTATGAGGCCTATTCAAACAGGCAGGTTTCATATCACAGACATTGAACATCTTGCTTCTCTTGTCTCCCAACTTCAAAAGGCTTAATCTATTAAATAATTTCCTCACTGTATGTTGAGTTATGCTCTATCTGTTTAAACAAAGTGTATACTATATATGCATAGAATATTTTCTATAGATGCATATAATATTTAATAGTGAATAGTACTGGGAAACTGTAAAATGAGATAGTAAATTAACAAAATGATATTTAAATCACTTAGTATTGAAATGTAGCTCAACTGTAATGAATAATGTGTAAATTATATACGTTTTCAACTCTCTTTTCATCATATAATTTTTATTCTAAATAGGCTTAAATAGAAGATATATTAATGAGTTATAAACTCATGCATATGGAAAAATTTTAGAAATTATATAATATTATCCTATGGCAATTCTGAGAGATGATGAGCATTTTTTGCTTTAATTACTAGTGACAGAAAGATCACTCTTCAATAGTACAGTTATTACATGATCATCATATAGTTTAAGTTGAAATATGTAGACCCAATTTTTTCCTTCTTCGTTTTTATTAATTTCTTTATTTATTTATTTAAAAATTAAATAGACTTCAAACATTTTTGATGGACTGTTTTGTATTTTTAATAATGCAATCAGCCATCCTTATGAATGAGCATGATTTTTAAAGTCCCAGCTAACCTTTTACTCTTATTTGTGCCTACTATATTTTAGACAATTATCTCACAAAATTTTGTAATTACTCTTAAGTTCTGAGATTAGTCTTTATGAAGAACGTGGCTTAATATCTAATTAATTAGAAATGGCCACTATAAATTTAACTAACAACAATCAAGTACACAGCTTTAGTTCATTTAAAACAGTATGTTTGGATGGAATTGTTATAAATTTGAATGCTCATGACTAAGGTATGTGAGATTGGAATTTGCATTTGCTTAAATTTTTTTGTGAGCAACATCCTGGCATTTAGTTGTCTGATATCAGGTCTGAATCCGGGGGTTATGCTCACTTCTATTCCCTACCACTCATTTAAGTGAATCACATGCTATTGTTTCTCATTTATAGACTTAGAAAAAACATATTGCTCTTTTACTTAAGGCTTTAATAGAAATATGGCATGAGATATTTGTCACAGTGATTATGAAGGGATGGTGAATGTGCAACATTGTGATTATAATAAAGGCTATTGATTTTACACTTTGGATAGATCATATGGTATATGAATATATCTCAGTAAAACTGTTTGACAAACAAATAAATACTTGTGCAAGAATAGACAGAAAGAACTATGTTCAACAGGAAAAACAGAGAGAGATTGATAGGTGATGAATTTTCTTGTTTGTCTGTTTTTAGTTTATTATTATTATTATTATTATTGAAATAATGAAAATGCTGTAATAATGTTTGAAATGATGATAGCACTTTTGGATTATACCAAATACCAATGATTGCACACTTTGAATGAATTGTATGATTTATTAATATAAATTAATAAAATTGGTTTGTTTAGGAAAAACCTATATGAACTGGAAACCCATGTTAAGATACTATAGTCATGATATAAAAAAATTAGTATGTAATAATGGCTAATGAATGGTCTTTGAAATCAGACAGATTTGGGTCTGTGTCTTTGCTCCATGATCAGCACAGTGACATAGGGCAAGTTATATATTTCTTCTTAGGTTTAACTTTGTCAAAGAGTTTCATGATTGTGCAGAGTTTCTTACATAAGGAGGTTCATAAGTATGTTTCACAACAGAATTTTATACTGTATTTATTTAATGTGTTTTTTAATAACTAGTACATTTTCACTGGTTTAATTCTAAAGGAATGGAATTGAAAAATAGGCATTCCACCACCTAGATATGTTGATTATCCTTGAAGAGATTTCTCTGATTTGCTTTACGGTAAATGTTTTTCTTGTTTTACTTTACCTAAATTTTACTCTGAATTCCTAATATTCTTTTCTTCTTCAGGCCATGGGGATTCCAAGACAGTATTCCCAAGATAAATATACTGAGAACTATTAGTCACTATTTGGTCACTGAGGCTTCAATTGGACACTGACAACTGATGATAGTGCTGGACCGTGAATTATTTTCTCTAGTTATGTCCAAATAATAACATCAGGGCATCAGAATGAGAACATTTTTTATGTGATTCAGGCATAGCTGAATTATTTCTCTCTGATATCCTTTTTTCCTCTTCTTTTTAGGTCCAGTAATTTGGTAAGGTAAAACTCAAGTTGGGAGTCTGCAGAATTGCCAGTAATACAAGGTTTTTTCCCCTCTCGTCCAATTGAACAGATATTTATTAACTACCTCCTCGTGCTAATTTTCAGCAAGGGGAACTTAGAACTTCTGATCAGACCTTGAGATTTTTTTTTTTTTTTTTGCGGTAATGGGGAGTGAGGGATTGAACCCGGGACCTCTTTTTTGGGAAGACAGAGCTCAATCACTGAGCCATATTGGCTTTCCTCAGTTTTTTTTTTTTTTTAATTGTTGTTTGCTTTTTGTTTTTTCCCAGACAGCACAGGGAACCAAACTGGGACCTCCCATGTAGAAGGGGGGAGCTCAACCGCTTGAGCCACATCCACTCCCCATCGTGAATTCTTTTATGTACCTGATTCATGTGGACAATTTGAGTATGGACATAACATTTCCAGGAGGAGTTAGAAGAACTTGGACAGTTGATTATGATGTGAACTTTATTGGACTGTGCTGAAAGGGTTTTGAAAACTCATTAGGTCTAAAGTTGTTTCTTTCTTTCTATTTTCTACACATTTGATTCAGATGGTTTCTGTGGGTTTTTCATAAGATATTTGTTGAAGGGGTTCCCACAGAATACTTCAGTTTCTACACCAAGCTCTATATTTTTATATTGCCCTTGAAAATGCAGGACTGTTTAAGAGTGACTCTAGAGATGTTCCAGGTTTCATGCTTAGTAGATTATAGGAAAGAATGAAGGAGGAAGAGAGATCTTAAATTAAAGACACTTCAGGTCTAGCATATGCTCAGTGGGAGTGGGGTGGATGATTTGAATACACTTCTTACTGGATAGAAATCAGTTTTTTTTTAAGATAAGTTAATTATTTTCAATGCCTCAACAGCTGTATTTTCCAGTGATACCAAACAGTGTTTGGTGAGGAAGTAAAAAAAAAAAAAAAAAAAAGAATAAGAATTAAATTTGTTGTGGAGGTATCTGAAAGCAAATGAAATTGGCTTCCTAAGAAAGAACTTTGGGGGAAAAGTGGATATTATTTAACAAATACATATCCGATATAGGGTAGAATAGAAGTCTCTGAGATGGTGCCGTTCCTGGACAGGATATGGCTAACAAAGCTCCGAAGTCCAACCACATTCCCCTTGTCCCCATACACATCAAGGACACGTGAAATTATCCAGTGGACTCTGAGGTAGAAGAATGGAATTCAAGGAGTCTACATGATTGTTACATTTCTCTCTTTTCTAACTTACTGCTGCATGTTATTCAGTGGGAAATGCTGTTAGCTGCTATTTGCTATTCAAAATAAATCTTTAAAAAGTACATAGTGTTCCTCAAAAGTAAATTCTGGATTAATATTCTCCTTTGGATGACCCTCCCATAAATTTTGGATTTATTTTTTTGGCTTTAAAGAAAGTAACAGGTAGTTTGTAAGGGATTCATTCACTTTGTCAAGTCCTTAGTTCTATTTTAAATTAAAATCTAATTTGCCATTCTACGGACAATGTCAAAATCATGAGAAAAAATATTAAATCCCAAGATAGCATTATCATCAATTAACCATCCTTTCATCTATCTATTTGTGTGTTAATAATTTACTATTTTCTGGAATTTGTGAATAAAATGCTAATTTTGTCTTTTATGACGCTCATATAGTAGGAGTTGTAGACAATATAGTCAATTGTATATTACAAAGTAGTGTCATTAATTTTATGACACTTGTCTGAAGAACATGTCTTGAGAGTTTTTTAGAATAAGGACAAAAAAGAATAGAAAAAAAAAAGAGGAAGCTTTTTTTGAAGAAGGGATGCATGATTATTGACTTATTAAATACAGGCATTCTGCAAAACATAAAAGTGCACAATTAGGTTCAGTTTTTAAAAATAACCAAGCAAGCAAACCGAAAATTGAATATTGCATTACCCAATTAACTGCTGATACTTAATCATTATGAACGTAGGAGATAGGTGAGAAGTAGGAAAGTAGATTGGGGTCGGTTTACCTATAGTAAGGAGTGTTAAATTCTGTTCTGAAGGTGTAGAGGTCATTGATGGAGTTTCAATAAGTTTTTAACGAATATGGTGGTAACTCACACAGACACTGTCTGCCTTTCATCCTTTCTTTTAACCTCCAAATTGTTTGCTTATTTGTGTCTTCTTCTCTTTGTATTTTATTTCTGTCACCTCCCTCACGTTTTCTTTTCTTTTTTATCAGCCCCATCTTTAACCAACCAAGAAATAAATCAATCAATTTATTTACTGGGTCTTCTATTCTATCAGAATTTTCTATCCTGATATTTTTGAGTTTTGTTAGAGATGAATTATTCTTCTAATAGTGCATCTTCATTTTGTTTTCTTCAGGCATGTGTGGTATTTATCGTAACATACTGTCCTTCTTGAATGTATGCTTTTTATATGAAAATAATTAATAAATATTAATTAATTAATATTAATATTAATTAATAAATATTAATAATTTGAATGCATTAAAATTGCAAACATAATGACCTTAGGAAGTTTAAGTTGTCTATTATCACATTTTACCAAATTAGTAATTCTAAAAACTTTGCCCATTGTTCTTTGTGTTGCTTTTACATATGTACACAGAAAATCATACTACAGATTCTGTTTTGCAAATATTTTTCACTTCAGTTCTGATGTGCATTCCTTTAAAATTACTTTTCTTTGTTCCTTCCACAGATAATACAATTCCAATGTATGGAGCAAACTGCTCTGAGGTGCCTGAATTTGTGTTTGGGGGACTTTCTTCCTGAATAGGCCAATGGAGCATTTTTTCCTTGCCTTATCTACCATTTTATATGTATCAATTGTTCTAGGAAAACTTCTAGTTGTGTTTACAGTGACCTTTGATCCTCATTTACATACTTCATGTACTTCCTGTTAGCCAACCTCTCATTTATTGATTTGTGCCTTTCTACCATAACAGTTCCAAAGATTATTTCTGACCTGTACCCTGGGCACAAAAAATATCATTTCAGGGATGCATCCTGCACATATTTATCCTTCATGTCCTGGGTGGATCTGAGATGGTGCTGCTCATAGCCATGGCCTTGGACCATTATGTTGCCATTTGTAAGCTCCTCCACTATCAAAAAAGGATATGCGTTTTGCTTCTATCTGTTGCTTCGGTTATCATTCTAATTCACTCTGTGGCCCAGTTAGCTTTTGTTGTCCATTTGCCTTTTTGTAGCCCTAATGAGGTAGACAGCTTTTATTGTGATCTTCCCTGGTTTATCAAATTTTCCTGCACAGACACCTACACCTTGGAGTTCATGGCTACTGACAAAGGTGGGTTCATTTCCATGGGCACTTTCTTCTTATTGATTATCTCCTACATCTTTATCCTGCTTCGTGTGTGGAAATGCTCTTCAGCTGGCTTGTCCAAGGCCTCTCTACTCTATCAGCTCACATATTTGTGGTGATTTTTTCCTTTGGATCATGCATCTTTATCTATATGTGGCCATTTCCTACAGTGCTAGTGGATATGTTTCTTGCCATTTTGGACTTTATGATCATATCCATTCTGAATCTTGACATTTATGCATTGAGGAACAAGGACATAGTGACGACAATGAGGAAACTGAATTAAAATCAAACTCCTGATTTTGAAGAAGGTTTCCTAAATAGCTAATGTGAACATATGTTGCATTGTGTATATTCCAAGCACTTCAAGTAAAACAAATCCCTACATAATTAATATATGCAAATGGAGAGTTCACCCCACAGATACTTAAGATGTGTAATGTACAGAATATCCTATTGGATTAGTATGTTAATTGTTCTAATTTATGAAACTAAATATCTTGGATAATTCTAACCAAAGTGAGTAATGATTTACATAATTTCATATTTAATTGCTATTTTCCAGTTTATTTTAATGTACATTAGGACATTAAATAGAGAAATAATCCATTATTTTGTGAGTTCTATGATTAGTAATCTGTTGATACATTCATAAAGGATGAACAGACCAAAATACTTTGGTCACAGAACACTATTGTAGTTGATATTTTCCTCTCAGTGGATTGGAAAATTTTCTATATAAAAAGATAAATAGGCTCTTCATCATTTTTCCATGAAACAATGTTGTTCCTTCTCCATATTTATTTATTTATTTTTTGTTCATTGCCTCATTATTTATATTGAAAAATTCTCCAAGTATGTGTTGTAAAAGATTAACTATTGTTCATCTATGTTTCATCTAATTTCAACATCTTGTAATATTTGGAATAGATTATTTATTATGATGCTACATTGGATTATCACATTAAATCTCTATCTGAAAAGCTTTTTGTAACAGCATTACAGTCCCTAGTAAATGTTCAGGGAATATTGATAAAATGCATAGATTACAGCCTTCAAATCTGTTCTAAGTATGGCCTCAGATATTAGAGAGTCTGGACTCAAATTTACTAACATATAAGCACCATATCCAAACTTAGAAAGCACTGGAAATATACAACTCTCTTATATAAGCCCATGTATCAATAATTGAATATATATTTTGTCTGAAAGAAAAATATTTTTAAGAAAGGAACTTAAAATGTGGAAGAAGGAACAACAAAGCAGTAGCAGGTGAGTAAATGGAGGACTGAGAGGGACATGTAATAAGGGCAGCTTGACTAACGGTAGGAGAAGACATAAGAAGAAGAGCTGCAAAGACTGTTTCCTGGATTTGACCTATGCCTACTGCTCCTACTTTTGCTTGTGTTGTTTCCTTTCTAACTGATTCAAGCTCTATACTCAGTCAGCCATGGAAATTGTGAATAAATATTTATGAATCAATCAATTCATAAATATTCTTTGAACTAGGGTTCAGATTTTTATCCGATCATTTCATGGTTTTATTAATGTACAAAAACTACTGTCAACTGTTTACTGACTAGTTTTCTCTACCACGGTGTGTATCTTTTCTCTTTCATTATATGTTTTCTAATTTTTTATTATATGATATATATTATAATATCATCAACATAAATTGTTAAAACAAATTGTTTATCTTTCCCTTTTTAACTAGAAAATTGGGTGCTCAACTGCTCAACTTTGAGATAACTCTCCGGCCTGAATATTTGTTATCCAAAATTCTTTCTTATTAATATATCAGTAATATTTTATATTTTCAGCTCATGATTATTGTGTTGCTTTATATGTATATTTGTAATGGACTTTAGTTCTCTGCTTTAAACTATCATATATAATCATAAAACTTGTTTTCTACTTGAAAATTATGCCATATTTCTGAAGCTTTTGGAACAGGAGAGAATGTTAAAATTCTAAACTCAAAAATTCTGAAGGACAAAACTAAAATCCCGGTCTATCAGGCTGAGGAGAAAGAGACAAAATCATAATCAAAACATGGAATGGATATAATCGGAGAGCAGGCACCAACCAGCGCTGGGCTGACTCATAAAAATACAAGGCAAAATAAAGAAAAAAATAAAAAAACAGAACAAACTACAATGCAGACTGAAATCAGCTCAGTATCTGATTGGATTGAGGTGGTCACTACTTGACCTCTATGCTTAATTGTAGGAAGAAATGGTTTTTAGAGAAAGAAATCAGGTCAGATTTTCTTTATAAACAATGTCTAACACAAAAAAATTTTTATGAAACCTGTTAAAAGGCAGGGATATGTGCCCACCAATTAAGAGGAAAATAATTAAGAGTTGCAGGTCACAAATGATCAAATTTTGAAATTAGCAGAGTTTAAAATAACTAATACTTTAAGAAGACATTAAGAGAAAAGATGAACAAATGGAAGAGATGGGGAATAGTTTTATCAGAGAAATGGAAAGTTGAAGAAAGATCCAAGTAATATTTCATAACTAAAAAATATGAAAATATGAATTTAAGACAGTCTTAAGAGAGCACTTGATGCAGCATAAGAAAAGATTGCCAAATTGAAAAGACAGATCTATAAAAATTTTCAAAATTGAAGCATGGAAATATAAATTCCCCAGGCCCACAGATGAGCAGCTTTACAAACATAATTAATTGGATTATTTGAATGCACAAATCCAATGATCCATGACAGCATAAAAAAAATCCAGTGCACATTTCTTGATGATTCACTAATGGAGTACCTTGCAGATGGTCACCCAATGTTTGGATGTCATTGACACAAGTAGCATCATCTTATCCAATCCAAAAATGTCAAAGAAAATCTGGTGTATGCAGCTGCCAAGGGAGACTGTCTTGTTTTCCTTGCGTAAGTCTTTAATTTTTAGTTGTAATGAAAGAGGAAAGGTAAAACTCATTGAAAGAGGGATAGGCTTACAAGAAGAGAATGTAGATGTGTATTTCTACTTCATCTCTGTACTTCTTCAGTGATGATTATGAGGATGGTGAAGCTGTTGCATAATATGGTGATCAAATAAAATGAAGAATATATCAAAGAAAGGCCTGGAACAATACCAATCACAAAGTACAAGAATAATAAAGTCAGACACCAGAGTTTGGTTTATATTTTCTCCTTAGTGAAGTTTATTCTGAATTAATCTAAAAATAATGATGTGAAATTAAAGTTTTTGAACAACTTCTTTTGAGTCCAGTGAATTTTTTATACATATTTGAAAAATGGCACAATAACATAATTACTTTGGACAAAATTTAGCTATAACTTAAAGGTCACATTCATATGGTGATGGCCCAACAATTTCACTCATATATACATACCTAAAGTAAACTCCTGCATATGTATATAAGGATACATTCAGAAGAATGGAACTGACATTGAATCTTATAAGTCCATAATGAATAAATGTTGGTACCTTTACAAAAGTTAATATTAATGTCACAAAAAATTAACCTCAGCAACATGAAATTAATTTGAAATAAAAATTATATTGATTTAAAGAGTATATATATTATCAAATATGACTCTTGAAGATATTTTTTTAAAAATACCAGTTACCATAGGAAAAAAGCAACATCAACAAAACCAGTTTTCATCATGGAAATCACCTCTTTAAGTCAAGGCATTCCTGAGGTGGGAAAGGATCTCAACTGTAAGGTGGCAGTGATTCTTTGATGTCGGGGACAAATGATAGCTTTGTAAAAAGATATGTGCTACTTAATTTCTGAATGTCTTTCTTGATAAATTAGGTTCCTCTCTTTCCAAGTTACAGTTGGATGTAACTGGTACATCTTCCTTCTATGTTTATTGCTATATTGTTTCTTAGAATGGAATTTACTTAGGTTTAAGTATTTTCTTAGTAGACTTTGTGTTTCAAAATTGTTTATACTCATACTACAGATCCTAATTATGATTCTGAAGACTATTCATACTGGCAGATTTCATATCATAGACATTGAATCTTAGAGTTAATGTCTTGTTTTTCTCATTTCCCAATTTCACAAGACTAAGCCTATTAGAAAAATAAAAATATATATTCCTCAGTATATATTCAGTTATAATCTTTGTGTTAAACAAGAAACATACTATATATGCATCGATGATTTTCAATAGTTTCAAATGAAATATTTGTGAATACTTTGGGGAAGCTAGGAAATGAGAGAAGAGTTTAACAAAGTAATATTTAAATCAGTGAATGTTGTGATATACTTGTGACTCAAGAGTAAAGAACAAAGTATAAATTTTTTTGGTTTCCAACTCCCTTTACAGCATTTAACATATATTCATAATTAGATTTCAAAAGAAGACATATCAATGAGTTATAAATCCTTCCATTTGAACATATTATAATTTATCTAATATAATTTTATCCTTTGGCATTTCTGAGGGAAGATTATCATTTTTACTTTACTTTCTAGTGACAGCTCACTGCCCATAGTGCAGTTAATACATATTCATCATTTCTTTGAAGCTGAAATATCTAGACCCTATTCTTTCTTATCACTGTATATGTATGTATGTATTTAACTTTTAAACAGATTTTAACTATTTTTCTTTGATTCTCCATTGTTTTTTTTCCCACTTTTTTATTTTTTAAAAGATACTTCGATTACATTAATGTTACAGAGAATATATAGGGGATTCCCATATGCCCCTCTCCCCACACCTCCCACATTAGCAACATCTTTCATCAATGTGGTACATTCATTGCAATTGATAAACACATTTTGGAGCATTGCCACTAAACATGGATTGTATTTTACACTCTTTTCCATTCGACTCTGTAGGTTATTGCCGGATTTATAATGTCCTGTATCTGTCGTTGTAATGTCATTCAGATTATTCCCAGGTTCCAAAATTGCCCCCCTATTACAACTGTTTTTCCTTCTCCATAACCCCAGAACATCCATGGGTCACTGCTTCCACAAAAATGGTATTTCTTCCATTGCTAGAATCACAAGTAATCTATAGTAGAATATTAGTAAGTTTATTTTAGTCCATAGTTCGTTTCCCAACCCTGAGGACTCAAATATGGTGATGCCTACTCTGCCATTAATTGAGGGGGGTTTTGGTCCCATAGATCCTACAGATGGGACTCTCTTGCTTGCAGTTGTAGGCATTCTCGGTTCCTTAGTAGGTTGTTTGTCCATCACCTCTCCCTCTTAGTTTCCCTGGGTGAGTCCATTGAACTGGAGAGTAAATGTTGCAACTCCACTGAGATTCAGGGCTAAGCTGGCACATGGATAGCCCAAAGATTCAAGTCTCTTGGATGTTCACCTACCAACTCTAGTACTAATTACAGGTTCAAATAGAAGGACTGAAGAGTCATGTATAGGGAAACCACCGCTGAGTCTAACTCAGTCACCACATTGGGGAGCATAAATAACAGAATAGGGCCCACTGGCAAGGGGCCAAACACCTGAGTTGTCTGCCCTGACTTTAGAGTCTGGATGTCTCCATATCCCTGAGGAGCTTTGCTACTTGGGGTCATATCTACTTTGGCTGTCAATGAGATCCTGTTGAGATTGCATTAGCACTATCTCTGGGATGGCCTCCCGACTTACTTCGAATTCTCTTAGACATACAAACTCATTTGTCTTTAGCTTTTCTCCCTTTTGGTCAAGGTTTTATTTATTTTATTTTATTTATTTATTTTTTCCAGATGCATTGCTTGTTAGTACTTGGTAGCATTCCCTCAGTGCCAGTGCCAGGGAGGCTCATTCTCAGAGACATGTCCCACACTGGGGGAAGTTATGGCTTTCATATGCTGAGTTCAGCTTAGAGAGAGGACACATTTGAACAGTAAGTAGGCTCCCCATAGTAACTCTTAGATACATTATGTCACTAGGCTAAGTTTCAATTTCAAGAGCAAAGGCTCAAAAGCATAGTCATCAATATCAAGGGTCCTTCAATGGAGCATCCTCCTTCACAAGTCATTGTCCCTGTACTTGGGACATGTTTGTTGTTCCATTAGAGAATGTGCCAGAGCTCACCCAGATGGGAATTTGATATTTTTGGTTACTGTGTGAATCTCCATCCACTGTGACAATGCCCCATGAGCATTTGAACACATTTATATGCTTTATATGTATACCCAGGGGAACTTCCTCCCATGTATCCTCCCTCACTGACACCCCACACCAATGATCCACCCCGACACAGTTATAATCCTTCTGTGATCCAAAACTTCTTCAAAAGGGGAGCCAATAAAATAGCCTTATACAATTAATAAGAAAATGAAATAGTAAGGTTAGTTTTATACATAAGAAGTGAAATACAGAAATAATTAATAAAAAGTAAAAATAGAAAAATATTTTTAAAATTGCAATATTAAAAAATAATGAAAAAAATTGAAGAAAAGAAATTGTTTTGCACTTTGCCTTTCACCACTGTAAGACGGTCGGCCTGTGTGTACAGTGACATTTTCTTCCATTTATTTGCCCAGTGTCTTACTTTTTTTTTTTTTTTTTCATTTTTCTTCAAAAAGTTTTAGGTCACAGTAGAGTCACATACAGAAAAATATAGGGGATTTCCATATACTCAACTTCCTCCCTATTTCCCCTTCCCCCATCAATAACATTTTATATTTGGATGGTACATTTGTTACAATTGATGCTTATGTATTGAAACAAAGCTACTAATTACTTTCAATGGTTCACAGTATGGTTTACATTTTGAACCACATACTTTTATAAGATTTGATAAAATTTAACATGTCCTGTATCCATCTTTGCAAGACCATGCAGAATACTTTCATCACCCCAAAATGTCCCCTGTTCCATCTATTTTATTCCTCCCTCTACCTCCCTTTTTAGCCCATGGTGACCACCAGGCTTCACTCTTTGAAGGACAAGATTCATAGTTACTTGCATCTTCACTGAGGGCTTGACATACTGGTCTGACCTCTCCTATTAGGTACCGTCAATGCTCTCAAGTGACTCCTGTCCCTGTGTTTGAGAACAGAGCGGCCTCCCTAGGACGCTCATTATGTGAGTCTCTACCCACTGATGCAACACGCTATGTCAAAATAATCTTTCACATGCACCCTAGAAACTTGTCCCAGGTGTGCGCTGGCCTGAATGCCCCCCAATCCAACACCCTAAACCAGTAACCCTTCCCTGTCATATTGCACAATGAGCATTCCCAACATTGTAATTTCAACCACATACCCACCAATTCCCAGTGTTCAACTATTCCCTCCCCCAACCTTCCCCCAGTTCTATGGGCCATCCTACCGACCCTTCCCACCCTCCCAACCCGGCACCCCAGTCAAACATTTGTTACAATTGATGCTTATGTATTGAAACAAAGCTACTAATTACTTTCAATGGTTCACATCATGGTAAGTGTAACATAGTGGTCAAACCTGTACCACCCAATATTATTGCTATACCCATGTCATGTCCCTTTACTGCACAACTACATGCTTCCACCTTGTCACCTACTTTGCCCATACGGGCATTGGATAACAACCTTTTTCTTCCTTTATATTTCCTGTAAACTTATCTTCCAGACTCTAGCTCTGTGAGTCTGCTCAGTTTGCTTAATTTATATTTGTGAAGTCATGTAATATTTGTCCTTCAATGTGTAGATTGCTTCACTCAACATAAGGTCCTCAAGGTTCATCCATGCTGTCCTGTGGGTCATAGTACTGTATTCCTTCTTACAGCTGAGTAGTATTCCATTGTATATATATGCCACATTTAGTTTATCCATACATCAGTTGATGGGCATTTGGGTTGATCCCAACTTTTGGCAATAGTGAATAATGCCGTTATGAACATTGATGTGCATATATCTGTTCATGTCCTTGCTTTCAATTCTCCTGGGAACTGGCAAACTGTCCTGCACAATGGCTGCACAATTCTACATTCCCACCAGCAGGGGATGAGGTTTCCCATTCCTGCACATCGTCTCAAACACTTATAGTGCTCTGTGGATGTAAGATGGTAACTCATTGTAGTTTTGAATTGAATTTCCATACTAGCTACCTATGTTGAGCATCTTTTCATGTGCTTATCCTTTTGTATTTCTTCTTTGGAGAAATATCTATTCAAATCACTTTCCCATATTTTAAATGGGTTGTTTATCTTTTTATATTCAAGATGTAGGGTTTCTTTAGATAAGCTAGATTATAGACTCCAATCAGATATATGGTTACCAAATATTTTCTCCCATTGGGTAGGCTGCATTTTCACTTTCTTGACAAACTCCTTGGAGGTGCAAAAGTTTTAATTTTGGGGAGGTCCCATTTGTCTATTTTCACTTTTGCTTCTCATGCTTTGGGTGTGAAATTCATGAAATCATTTCCTATTATATCGTCCTGTAGATGTTTCCCTACATTATCTTTCAATGTCTTCATGGTCTTGGCTCTTATATTTAGAACTTTGATTGATCTTGAGTTTAATTTTTGTATAAAGTGTGAGATGGTGTTCCTATCTTATTCTTTGGGATATGGATATACAGTTCTCTAAGCACCACTTGTTGAAGAGGCCATTCTCTCCCAACTGAATGGGCTTGGTGGCCTTGTAGAATATCAGATGACTGTATATGCGTGGATCTATATCAGAACTCTCAATTCAATTCCATTGGTCAGTATGTCTATGCTTGTGCCAATACCATGTACATTTGATCATTGTAGCTTTGTATTATGCTTTAAAGTCAGATAGTGTGATTCCTCTGATTTCATTTTTCTTTTTCAATATGTCTTTGACTATGTGAGGCCTCTTGCCCTTCCAAATAAATTTCATAGTTAGCTTTTCCAATTCAGTAAAAAATGCTGTGTTGATTTTTATTGGGATTGTGTTAAATCTGTATATCAGTTTGGGTAGGATAGACATGTCAATGATGTTTAGTCTTCCTATCCATGAACAGGAAATATTCTTCAATTTATTTAAGTCTTCCTTGATTTCCTTTAACAGTGTTATATAATTTTCTGCATATATGTTATTTGGATCTTTAGCTAAATTTATTCTAGGTGTTTGATTCTTTTATTTGCTATTGTAAATGATATTTTTTTCCTGATTTCCTCCTCAGAGTGCTCATTATTATACAGAAATGCTACTGATTTTTGCAAAATTACCTTACAACTTGTGACTTTACTGAACTCATTTATATACTCTAGAAGCTTTGTTGTGTATTTCTCAGGGATTTCTGTGTATAGGATCACGTCATCTGCAAATAGTGACGTTTTTACTTTTTTCTTTCCAATTTGGATGTCTTTTATACCTTTTTCTTGCCTGAGTGCTCCAGCAAGTACTTCTCACACAGTGTTACATAGAAGCAGTGATAGTGGGCATCCTTGTCTAGTTCCCAACCTTAGAGAGAAAGCTTTCAGGATTTCACCATTGTATATGATGCTAGCTGTGAATTTTTCATATATACCCTTTATCATGTTGAGGAAGTTTCCTTCTACTTTATCTTTTCTAGTGTTTTTATCAGAAAACAGTGATGTATTTTGTCAAATGCTTATTTTGTATTTATAGAGAAGATTATGTGATTTTTTTCATTCAATCTGTTTATGTGGTGTATAACATTGATTGATTTTCTTATATTGAACCATCTTTGCATCCCAGGGATGAAGCCCACTTGTTCATGGTGTATAATTCATTTGATGTGCTGTTGAATATCATTAGCAACTATTTTTTTGAGGATTTTAGCATTTAGGTTCATTAGGTAGATTGGTCTACAGTTTTCCTTTCTTGTGGCATCTCTGTCTTTGATATTAGGGTGATGTTGGCATCATAGAGTGAGTTAGGTAATGTTCCTTCCAATTCTATTTTTTTGAAAAGTTTAAGGAGGATTGGTGTCACTTATTTCTGGAATGTTTTGTAGAACTCACCTGTGAAGCCATCTGGTCCTAGGCTTTTCTTAATTGGGAGGTTTTTGATGACTGTTTTTATCTCACTACTTGTGATTGTTCTGCTGAGCTCATCAATTTCTTCTTTTGTCAATGTAGGCTGCTTTTGTGTTTCAAGGAATTTGTCCATTTCCTCTAAATTGTCCATCTTGTTGGCATATAATTTTTGAATGTACCCTATTATGCTACTCTTTATTTACATGGGGTTAGTGATGATATCCACTTCCTCATTTCTTATTTTGTGTATTTGCATCTTCTGTCTTTTTTTCATTGTTAGCCTAACTAGTTGTTTGCCAATTTTCTTGAACTTCTTGAAGAACATGTTTTTGTTTTGTTTATTTTTTTCATTGCTTTCTTATTCTCAATTTCATTTAGTTCTGCTCTAATCTTTCTACTTCCTTTGGGGTTAATTTGTTGTTCTTTTCCTAATTCTTTCAGGTTTGACGTTAGTTTGATTTTAGCTCTTTCTTCTTTTTTGATATATGAAATTATGACTATGGATTTCTCTCTCAATACTGCTTTTGCTGTGTACCATAGGTTTTGATATGTTGTGTTGAATTTTCATTTGTTTCAAGGGAGTTACTGATTTCTTTTGTGATATCTTCCTTGATCCACTGACTGTCTAAGAATATGTTGTTTAACTTCCATATCTCTGTGCCTAGTGTGGTTCTCTGGCCCTTATTTAATTTCAGCTTTATTCCATTGTGGTCAGAGAAATTACTTTGTATAATTTCAATCTTTCTGAATTCTTTGAGAGTTGTTCTGTGGCCTAGCATGTGGTCTGTCTTGGGGAATGATCCATGTGCACTCAAGAAGAATGTATATCCCACTGTATTGGGGTATCATGTTTTGTATATGTATATTAGGTCAAGATCCTCTGATGTATTATTCAAAGTCTTTGTTTCTTTATTAATTCTTTGTAGAGATATTCTGTCTAATGGTGATAATGGTGTATTAAAGTCCCCTGCTATAATTGTAGAGGCATCTATTTCCCCACTTAGTTTTTCCAGTGTTTGCTTCATGTATTTTGAGGGATTCTGGTTAAGAGCTAAATGTTTACCATTGTTCTTTCTTCTTGAAAAATTCCCCCTTTTATAAATATGTATAGTGTGTGTCTTTGTCTCATACTATAGTTTTGCATTTATAGTTTATTTTGTCTTATATTAGTATAGCTACTCTCACCCTTTTTTGTTAGTTTGCTTGTAAAATTGTTTTCCAACCATTCAATTTCAGCCATCTTGAATCCTTAAGTCTAAGGTGAGTTTCTTGTAAACAGCACACAGATTGGTCATATGTCCTTATTCATTCTGCCATTCTGTGTCTTTTGACTGAGGAGTTTATTATATTAACACTCAAAAGTATTTTTGACATGGAATTACTTAGATTAGCCATGTAATTTTGGGTTTATGTTTGTCATATATCATTTTTATTATTCTTTTTTGTCTTTTTAGTTGTTTTTACACTCTCTTCCAACTCTCTCTCTCTTGTTTTTTTTTTTTTTCCTTTCAACCTGCAGAACTCATTTAATTTTTCTTGAAGTGCAGGTTTCTTATTAATATACTCTCTTAGATTCCATTTATCGTGAATATTTTGAACTCTCTCTCATTTTTGAATGCCAGTTTTGCTGGATAGAGAATTCTTGGCTGGAAGTTTTTTCCCTTTAGCATCTTAACTATGTCATACCACTGCCTTCTTGTCTATTTTTTTGGATGATATATCAGCACTTAATCTTATTGTGCTCCCTTTGCATATGATGTTTTTCTTTTCTATTGCTGCTTTCAGTATGCTCTCTGTCTTGAGGATTGGACAATTTACAAATAAATGTCTCAGAGTAGTCCTGTTGAGATTTATACTGTTTCAGGTGCGCTGCCCTTCTTGGATATGTACATCCATCTCCTTCAATAGGTTGGGAAGTTTTCAGCCATTATTTCCTCCAACACTCTGCTCTCACTTTTTCCTTTTCTTCTCCCTCTGGGATGCCTATCATGCATATGTTTGCATGTTTCATGTTGTTGTTCAAGTCCCCGAGTTGCTGCTGGATTTTTTCTATCTTTTTATCAATCTGTTCTATTATCTGTTTGATTTCAGATGTACTTTCTTCCACATTGCTATTTCTTTCCTCTGCCCATTCAAATCTGCTCTTGTGTGCTTCCATTGTATTTTTGATTTCTTGGATTGTGCCATTCATGACCATCATATCTGTTATCTTTTTATGTATATTTATAATCTCATCAGTACGTTCTCCCAGTGTCTTCTTAATCACTTCCTTCACTTCATTAAGTTGAGTCAAGATATTTGTTTGGGCAGCTCTGATTAGTTGTTCTTTGTTCTGTATCTCTTCACACAATTTGTTTTTCCTTGTACTGGGTCATGTTTCCCTGCTACTTTTTGTGGCTTGTATTTTTTTTTGTTGGTATCTAGTTATTTGTTTATCTTTGTGTGTTTATTCAGTTGATTGGCTTCTCTCTCTGCTCTATGGTTTTATTTTGTTATTTTTGATTGTGGTAAGGTTTCACTTTGCCACTTCGCTCTTCGTATTCTATTTCCTTGCCATTTTCTATGTTCTTTTGAAAAAAATGTTAGTACCAGAGATATAGGAAGAGATAGGAAGAAAGAATGAGTAATAGTAGTAATAATAGTAAAAGGTAAAAAATGGACCATACAAGATGTAAGCAATTTAATAATTAATTCAATTAAGAAATACAGAAGAAAAATATTAGAAAAGTGGAATACAAACAATGAAACATGAAACAGAATGGAGAAAAATATAGAATGAATTAAAAGTCCAGAATGATGAGAAGAGGGGGAAGAAAATAGAAGAGAGAAGAAAAGAAAGAAAAAACAGAAAAGAAAGAAAAAATTAAAACACAGAGAAAGTAGGGGAGAGAGAAAAATGAATACAAAAAAAATTGAAGACCAAGCCCAAAGATATGGAATGAAAGACAACAAAAGTAAAGAAAAAAATATAAGGAAGAAGGGGGGGAAAGATATAGCATAGGTAGAGAAAACTGGGAAACAAAAGAAAGAGAGAAAAAACTAACAGACAAACAGAGAAACAAAGGAAGAGGGGAATACGATGACAAAAGATCAAGAGAGCAGGTACTAATTTATTTTTATTAAAAAAAAGGAAAGAAAAAGAGGAAAAAGGCAGGAAAAGGATCAAAACACCAGATAAACGGGAAAACAGCCTTTTCTCTTGGACCCCTAGTTATCTTCTCAGGCTCTTGTTATTAAACAATCAATCACCCTGCAGCCTGTCCTAGGCAGGTTTCCAAGTTTTAGTGAGTAAAATAAGGAAAGCAAAAAAGGAAACTTTTTTTTTTTTTAAATAAGAAATCCAATAAAAGCAAATACAAACAGGACGTCAATATGTTCCCTGTAATAAAGTTTCACTGGATGCTTGATAACCTTGTGTTGTTCCTCAGAGAGTAGCCAGGGATCAAACCAGGGACCTTGTATATTCTAGGAAAGAGCTCTTCCACTGAGCTAATGTGCCTTCTTACAGTAAGCAAGTTAGCAATACTTTTCAGAAACCTTCAGCCCCTATTCCCTTCTTGTTATCTCTGCCTCCTTTCTGTTGTAATTCCTCTCTTTACCTTTTCTGCTGAGTGTGGCAGCCTACCTGAGGAGATCCTGCTCCCTTATCCCTGTCATGTCAGGGTCCCTTCTGACACCCAAGGGGGACTCGACTGTCTAAAATAACCGCAAAGAGACCACTCTCCTACCTTCTGAGACCCCTTCTCCTCTTAGCAAGGTTGCCTCCACACTCCATTTGGAGAAGAAAGCCTGCTGCTGAATGCCCTGAGGGCGGGGCATAAGTGCCACTTCCAGCCACAGGCGGCAGAAACTCAGGATTTTTTGCCTGTTTCCTTTTCTTTCTAGCACTCTGCCAGATGGCCCAGAGCACCCTCCTGCTTTATATATCTAGAGGTGCTAGCAGGGAGGAAGAAGTCTGTACTCCTCTTCCTCAGATACTATTTGCCAGGTGTTTTAGCCTCACCTGATATTTCAGGGGTGGGAGAGGGGAGGCCTTCCTGTTGGTCTGGAGGATCAATAACTCACCATTTGCGATTTCAGCTTCCTCCTTTCTGTCTCCAACTCTTCTGTTAATTGTGGAGCAGTGTCCTAGTCTGCTGTACCCGTAAACAGATCGCCAAGGCAACCTTAGACTCTCTCTCAGTTGCTTTAGTAAGAGCTAAGCTTTATCTGTCTACGCCATCTATCATACTCTCAATTATATTTGATAGACTGTTTTTTTTTATTATCAGCAAAAACCATTCTTGTGAATGCCCCCAATTTAAATATTCCACTTAACTTTGTATCTAATTTTTGTCTTCTCCATTTTAAACAATTATCTCACAAAATTTCTCAGCCTCTCTTAAACTCTTATTTAGAATTTTTGAAGAACTTGGCTTAATATTTAGAACCCTGGAAGTGATCAATAGCAATTTCATTAACAACAATCAAGTTTGAATTTCTATTTCATCTAAAACTATGTGTTTTAAAGGAATTCTTATTATAACTTTTAAGGCTTGTGGAGAAGGTGTGTGAGTTTGGATTTTTTATTCATTTAAATTTCTTTATTGAGCAGCCTCCTGACATTTATTTTGTCTGACATCAGGGCTGAATCTGATAGTTATATGAATTCTAGTCCCTGTCACTTACTTTATGTTAGTCACATGCTGCAGGTTCTCATTTCTAAACTATTAAGTGAAATCATACTGTTCTTTAAACTATGGCATGGTTACAATTATGACATGCTATATTTTGCATAGTGATTGTGAAGGTAAAAGTCACATAAAACTGGGAACTCTTATTAATATGTTATAATAATGACTGAAAAGAGAGTTCTTATTTTATAGTAATAGATGAAATGATCTTTGAAATCATACAGATTTGGGTTTGAGTCTTTTGCTACGTGTTCGACAGGGTGACATAGGGCATATTTCTTCTTAGAATTAACTTTATCAAAGTGAGAATGTGCAGAGTTTCTTAAAACATTTTCATGAGCATACTTCAAAACAGAATTTTAAACTGTGCTTTTTTAATGCTTTTTTTAATAACTATTTTTACTTTAATGATTTAGTTCTGAATGTATGGAATGTAAAAAATGACATTCAATCAACAAATATACTGATTCTACTTAAAGAGATTTATCTAATTTTCTTTATTGTGTTTTCTTTTTTGTTGTTGTTCTTAGTTTGCTTTGTTTTCCTTTACTTAAATTTTACTCTAAACCAAACTTCTAATATTCTAATATGGGAATTCTATGACAGTATTTCTCAGATACATATACTGAGGACTATTTGGTCATTGAGGCTTCAAGTGGGCATTGAAAACTGATCTAGGCATAGCTGAGTTATTTCTTTCTGATATCCTTTTCTCTTATTTTTAGGTCAGTAAGTGGGTAAAGTGAAACTAAAATTGGTTATCTGCAGAAATGCCAGTAAATATAAGGTTTTCTCTCTCACATACAATTGAACAGATGTTTTTTGAATACCTTCCTGTGCTAACTTTGAACAAGAGTAAGTTAGAATCTTTGATTCAGGCTACAAGTGTTTTTCTATAAATTGGATTATATCTATATTCATGGAGAAATTTTGTGTCTGGATTATCACACGTACCAGGAAGGACTGGAAAGTTTTGAATGACAGAGTATTAAGGGTACTTGTTTGAAGATGCCTTGATGTTTTTTTGAAAACTCATTAAATCTCACTCTGTTTCTTTTCTTCTACTTCCCACACAACTGAATTAGGTGAATTCTGTTAGTTATTTTATAAGATATTTGTTCAAGGGGATTTCATAGGCAACTTTCATTTTCTACACCAAGCTTGATATTTTAATTTCCATGGAAAAACATGACATGTAAGTGTGACTCTAGAGCTATTCCAGGTTTCATGCTAGTGGGAAGAGAAGGTATATGGATGCATGAACAGGTGAAGAGGAATTATATACTGATAGATATTGTAGGTTTTACATATAGTCCTCTGGAAAAAATATTGTATTCTAGGCATCATTCTCACTTGAAAGAAATATATTTTTTGATGATGTAATTATTTTTAAGTGTCTTAGCTTCACCAGGGGTGGAGTATATCATTTGATTTCGGAATTTTAAAAAATGTTTAAGAATAAGACTTGTGGTGGAAGATTCTGAAAGATAATGAACTTCACTCCCTAAGAAAAAAGTTGGGACACAGATAATTAGTTAAACAAATGATTAAGTGATAAATGATAGATTAAAATTCTCCTTGGTGGTAACGGGCCTGGAAGGAATATTAGCAATAAATCACGGGAATCTAATCCCACTCCCTGGGCAGCCCTATCCCCAATACATATGATACATTGGACCCTAAGGGCATCTTCTTTAGCACAGGAGGTTTAAACAGGTCTACACATTTGTTACAACTCCCTCTTTTCACATTTACTGCTGCATGTTATTCAGTAGGAAATGTTATTTACTATAGTCTGCCCCTTACGCCTTTGTTAACCAAAACTAACAATTAAAAAGATACACGTTTGTGCCTCAAAAGTAAATTCTGGCTTTAGACTCTATTTTGGGTGAACCTCCTTTAGAGTTTTTGGACTCACATTTTCCACTTTGGACTAATGCCAGCTAGATTGTGAAGAATTAATTCTCCTCCTAGAAGTTTAAAATATTTTTTAATTGAAAATTTAATTAGCCATTCTATGGATAGTATAAGAAATAGGGTAACATACTAAATACCAGAAACTATTATCCAATAATCATACATTCATCCATCTTTCCATTTATTGAACACTATTAAGAATTTATAAATAAGCACTATCTCTATCTTTGTTGCACTCATAGACTCAGTAGAAATGATAACCATAAAAACAAATGTCAGTTATAAATAGTGTGCATATTCTGGCACTTGTTTTCACAACGTGGCATGAGAACAAAAAAGAATAGGTTTAATGCATGTTAGAAGAAGGAGGAAGCTATTCTTCTGGAAGTAGTATATGAATTGTGACTTGTAGAATTAGAAGCAGGCAGCAGAACTGAAAGAATACACACATCTGTTCAGGCATAAAAACCAACCAACCAACCAATGAACTAACAAAAACAGGGTTCTTCAAGTACTTGATGATACTTGGACGGCTGTGGGAGTAAGGAAGAGGCAAAATATGAGACAGGGGCCATAAAGGAGTGTCATATTATTTACCTATGAAGTCTGAACCTTTGTTACAAATGTGTAGAGGTCATTGAAGGAGTTTAAGCAGGGTTGTAAACAAACCCCTGCCTCACAGAAACTACTTGCCATCTAGCTTCTTTTTTGACCTCTCACTTGCTTAATTCTATTTCACTTTTCTTCTGTTATCACCTCTCATATATATATAGTATTAGAAATATAAATGTTGCACTTCAGGAAGGACCCCTTGATGGAATTTTTTTCTATACTGAAAGCTTTGATTTTTGCTGAGCAAAAAAATTTTCTTCTACAAGTAAAACACTATTTCATTTTTTTTCAATGTGTTTGTGGTATTTCTTAATGTAACATGATGTCCATCTTAATGTCTCCTTTTGTACTTGAAAAATCAATATTTTAATTAATGAATGTTACAGAAACAAGGATGTCAGGATGTTAAAGACACCTATAATCACATTTTATTCTATTAATAACTCTCAAAAGTTTGGCATTTGTTATTTATGATATTTTTATGTTTACTCATACAGAATAATTCTATTGATTATCTTCTGCAAGTTTTGTTTGAATGACTGCATATTATTTCATTAAATAGATGTCATATAATTTGATTAAAAATTATATATTAATGGTGCTCACTTCAGCAGCACATATATGATCAGTGGAAGAATATAGAGAAGATTAGAATGGCCCATATGTAAGGATGATGTCCATATTTTTTACATGAGGCAAACACTCGCAAAATTGAAAAGAGAACTAGATGGTTCTACAATAATACACCACTCTTAGTAATGGATAGAACATTTGGGCAGAGGATCAAAAAAGAAACAGAGAGATTGAATACTATGATAAATGGACTATAACTTATAGACATATACAGAACATTGCACCCTCCAAAAGAGCAGGATATAAATTCTTCTCATGTGCCCATGGATCTTTCTACAGGATTGACCATATGTTGGGTCACAAAGCAGATCACAATAAATTCAACAAGATCAAAATTATATAAAGCACTTTCTCTGATCATAATGGAATAAAGCTGGAAATCAAAAAGAGGCAGAAAGAGGGAATATTCACAATTATATGGGGATTAAACAACACACTCTTAAATTATCAGTGAGTCAAACAAGAAATTGTGTGAGAAATTAATAAATATCTCAAAACTAATGAAAATGATAACACAACATATCATATTATGGGATGCAGCAAAGACAGTACTGAGATGGAAATTTACAGCCCTCAATGCTTTCATTAAAAAAGAAGAAAGATCTAAAATCAATGACCTAAAGGGACTAGAAAAAGAAGAGAAACTGTTCCAAAGCAAGTAGAAAGAATGAAATCACAAAGATCAAAGCAGAAATAAATGAAATTGAGAACACAAAAACAATAAAGAGAATTAAGAAAACCAAAAGTTGGCTCTTTGAGAAGTTTAACAAAATTGACAAAACCTTACCTAGACTGACCTGAAAACTGAGAGAAGATGCAAATAAATAAAATAAAAAATGAAAATGGGGACATTACCATAGATCCCGCAGAACTAAGAGAGATCCTAAGAGTATACTATGAAAAATTGGACATAAACAAACTAGACAATGTAAACTAAATGGGAAATTTCTTAGGAATATATAAAAAACCTACACTTATCCTAGAAGAAATAGATGACTTTAACAAACAATCACATGTAGAGAGATTGAAACAGTCATCAAACAACTCACCAAAATGAAAAGCACATAACAAGAAGGTTTCACAGGTGAGTCCTACCAAGAATTCAAAGATTTAATGCCAATCTCACTTAAGCTCTGCCAAACAACTGAGCAAGAAGGAATGCTTCCAAACTCATTCCATGAAGCCAATATCACTCTAATACAAAGCCAGATAAAGATATTATGAAAAAAAATTACAGACCCATTTCCCTAATAAATAAAAATGCAAAAATCCTCAACAAAATACTCACTAATCGAATCCAACAGCACATTAAAAGAATTTTTCATCATCATCAAGTGGTATTATATCAAGCATGCAAAGGTATTCAACAAAAGAAAGTCAATCAGCATTATACACGGCATTAATAAATTAAAGAAAAATCACACAATCCTATCAATTGATGTTGAAAAGGCATTTGACAAAATACAGCATCCTTTCTTGATAAAAATACTTCAAAAAAAGACAGGAATTGAAGGAAACTTTCTCAACATGATAAAGGCCATATATGGAAAACCCACAGCTAACATTATACTCAATGATGAAAGACTGAAAGCCTTCCCATTGAGATCAAGAAAAATACAAGAATGCCCACTGCCACCTTTGTTGTTCAATAGAGTGCAAGAGGTCCTAGTTAGAGCAATAAGACAAGAAAAAAAAAATAAAAGTCATCCAAATAGCAAAGGAAAAAGTAAAACTTTCACTATTCACAGGTGATACGATCCTATACCTAAAAAGTCCTGGAAAATCTACAACACAGCTGCTGGAAATAATAAATGATTTCAATAGTGTCAGGATACAAGATCACTATGCAAAAAGTCAGTGGTGTTTATATACACTAGTAATGTGCAATCTGAGGAGGAAGTCAGGAAAAAAAATTCCACTTACAATAGTGGCAAAAAGAATCAAATATTTAGAATAAACATATCCAATGATGTAAAGCAATTGTATTGAGAAAACTACAATGCCTTGTTAACAGAAATCCCCAAAGACCTAACTAATTGGCAGAACATTACATCTTCATGGATTGGAAGACTATCATTCAGATTGCAATTCAACCCAAATTTATATACAGATTTAATACAATCCTAATAAAATTCTAACAGCATTTTTAAGCAAGTTGAAAACACAATTATAAAATTTATTCAGAAGGGTAAGAGGTCTAAAATAGCCAAACATCTTGAAAAAGAAAAGCAAAGTTGGAGAACTCTCACTTCCTGACTTAAAATCATATTACTTAGCTACGGTGATAAAAACATCATGGTACTGGCATAAAGATAGACATAAAAACCAATGGAACTGAATTGATGGTCCAGAAACAGACCCTCACACCTATAGTCAAGTGATTTTATAAAAACCTGTCAAACCCACCCACCTGGGGCAGAACAGTCTATTCAAGAAATGTGCTTGGAGAACTGGAAATCCATATCTATAAGAAAGAAAGAGGACCCTATCTCACACCTTATACAAAAATTAGCTCAAAATGGATCAAAGACCTAAGTAAAAAAGCTAGAACCATAAAGTTCCTTGAAGAAAATATAGGAAAACATGTTCAAGACCTGGTGGTAGGCAATGGATTCTTAAACCTTACACTGAAAACATGAGCCATGAAAGAATACATGGCAAAATAGGACCTCCTGAAACTTAAACACTTTTGTCATTCAAAGAACTTCATCAAGAAGGTGAAAATGCAGCCAACTCAATGGGAGAAAACATTTCAAAACCATGTATCTGATAAGGGTTTGATTTCCATTCTGTACAAAGAGATCATACAACTCAGCAATAAAAGATCAAATAAACCAATTTAAAAATGGGCAAAAAGCTTAAATAGACATTTGTCCAAAGCAGTAATACAAATGACGAAAAATCACATGAAAAAAAAATTTAAATGTCACTAGCCACTAGGGAAATGCAAATCAAAACAACAATGAGATATCATCTCACACCACATTAATGGCCATTATTTAAACAAACAAACAAACAAACAAACAAAAACAGAAAACAATGCTGGAGAGGATGTGAAGAAATAGGAACACTCCACTGTTGGTGGGATTATAAATGGTGCAGCCTCTGTGAAAGACAGTTTGTCAGTTCCTCAGGAAGCTAAATATAGAACTGCCATATAATCCAGCAATTCTCTAATAGGAAAATATGGAGAAGAACTGACAACTGTGATGTGAACAGACATTTGCACACTGATGTTCATACCTGTGTTATTCACAATTGCCAAAAGATGTAAACAGTACAAGTGTCCATCAACCAATGAATGGATTAAAAAAATGTGGCATATACATATGATGGAATACTGTGCTGAACTAAGAAGAAATGAAATTGAGACACATATGATCTAACATGGATAAATCTTGAAGACATTATGTTTAGTGATGTAAGCCAGACAAAAAAAGACAAATATTGCATGGTCTCACTAATATGAACTAAATACAAAGAATAAATGCATGGAGTTAAAACCTAGAGTATATATTATTAAGAGATAAGACGAGGGCTGTGAGGGAGTACTGATGTTTAATGCATGTAGAAGTTTTAAGTAACTTGTCTGTAAAAGTGTGGTGATGGATAGATTTGATGGTAACACATTATAGTGAGGAGCAGCTGCTTTATGAAAGGAATTATAGCTGAAAAAAGGTAGTCTAAGAATGGAAATGCCAAATGAAAGAAAGCAAGAGAATAATATAGGGACTGAAAAACAGTGAACCTATAGGTGAATGAGAATTATTGGTAATAGTAAAGGTTCAATATGTCTTTCTGTGAACTAGAATGTATTTACATCACTATTGCAAGGTGGTAGGAATGTGGAGAAACATGGGGAAAATACATTGTAAACTATGGGCTATAATTATCAGCAGTACTTTAATATTCTTGCATCAATGCCAAAGATGTACTGTGTTAATAATAGCGGTATATGGAAAAAATATGCCAAATATACTCTATGGACCATAGTTAGTAGTAATTTGTTGATGACATTATTTCATAATCTTTAACAAATCTTTAGCAAATGTCCCACAACAATGTGGTGTGTTGGTGAAGTTGTGTGATATGGGAATTCTACACATGTGCATGATTGTTTTGTAAGCTCACAACTTCCATAATAAAAATATATTTAAAAAATTTAAGAAATGGATTCTCCCCCCAAAATTATATATTAATGAAAGTTTTGTTTCTATACAATACTTTTGAAGTGTTGTTGAAATAAGGGTGCAATCAACATAAGAATGTATATGAATATGCATAAATATAACCCTCAGGGATCTGTTTTTGGCTAAATTTGTACATTTAAATTCTATCAAATAGTGTTTATTTCTACTCCCACCATAATGCAATAAGAATTCCTCTTAAGAAGACGCCTTTGAGCACAATATTGGCATCAATTTCTATCTCTATTACTTTTTCTGTCATTTGCAAACTGTTAAGGGAAAAAAAAAGCAATAAAAAAAGTTATGTTAAAAATTGCATTTTCTTAAAGACTGGTGAGGTTGAATAGTGTTAAATGTGTCTAATTTTCATTTGTATTTTTTCAATTGTGGATTACCTGTTCATGTAACTTTTCTTTTTTTCATTTCACTTAGAAATCCTCATTTTGGAGTTAGTACACTATCATGTATTTTAACTAAAATCATCCATATTCCTACCTGATATTTTCTCCCATTGAACTGTATGAGCCGAGGGCACTTGAGAAAAATTATGACATCCTTAATATTTGACATACAAGAAAAGGAGAAAGAATCAACAAATTCAAACATATTTTCTATTACTTAGAAAAAATAATTAGTAGTTTCTTTTTACTCTATAATCTCTTAGTCTTTAAAATAATTGTCTTCATTTTTCTTTAATTGTGATCATACAGAACATACATTTTGCATTTCAGGCTAAGCAATTTTTAAGCCCTAATATAGCATCATCAAAATCTTTTAGATACTTGGCTATATTTCCTTGCAATATCACATCCGTTGCTATTCTTTTCAGTGATTGACCTATTGTGTTTTGCTCAGTTCTGTTTTTTTTTTTTTAACCCAGTTACTGTTTATAAAATTCACAATCCAGTGCCACTATGATGGGGCCTCCTAGGATGCCTGCTTTTAGTTTTCCTTTTGGCTATAATGCCCACTCCATGTCCATAAATCTTAACACAACTCTTTCTACCTAGCCTTGACTCTTCTTGACTCTAATGGTTCCTTGCTGCTTCCACCAGCTTATACTGCTTTCCTGCTGAGAAGGTGCAGGAATGCACCTAAGTTAGAATCTAGACATAGTGTGGAATGGTAAAGGGAAGATGAATACATGAGAAAGAATGATTGTGTGTGGTATGGGGCCAGGATGAAAGTTTGGCGTGGCAGTGTAAGTGGGGAACCAATGTTATTCATTTCCTGTATGGAACAAGAATAAATAATGTCTGGTTGCTAAAAGGTTAAGTAGGTGAGAAAATCATGTTGAAAAAATATGTTAATACGCTAGATTGAAATCTGTAAAATTATGATTTGACCATTTTTGAGCTATGTAAATAGTAATCTCATATAGTTCAACATAATGAATAAATATAAGCCCAGAGATAAAAAAAAAACTTGTTGCTTATCTAATATTTTATTTTCTAGGCTTTTAAAAATTTATTTATTTTTAAGATACTTAGATTATACAAATGTCACATAAAAAATATAGGGGATTCCCATATGCCCCACTCCCCACACCTCCCACATTTTCTCACATTAACAACACCTTTCATTAATAAAGTACATTCATTGCAACTGATGAACACAATTTGTACCATTGCCACCAAACATGGGTTAAAGTTTACATTGTAGTTTACACTCTCTTCCACTAATTGTATATGTTATGGCAAGGTTTATAATGGCCTGTATCTGTCATTGCAATTTATTCAGGACAATTCCCAAGTCCCAAAATTTCCCCCATGTTACCCCTGTTTTTCCCTCTCCTGAACTCAGAATATCCAGTGGCCATTGCCTCCACATCAATGATATAATTTCTTCCATTGCTCAAATAACAATAAGTCTACAGTAGAATTATAGTAAGTCTACTTTAGTCCATAGTTCATTCCCCAATCCTGAGGATTCTGGTATTCTAATTGAGAGGGGGCTTTGGTCTCATAGGGCTGATGGATGGGATTTTCTTGTTTGCAGCTGTAGACTTTCTTGGTTTCTTGGGATGTTAGTTGTCCATCATCACCTCCATGTTTGTTGTCATAGGTGAGATCAATGAACTGGATGGAGAGTAAGTGTTGCAACTCTGTTGAGATTCAGGGCCCAGTTGGAACATGGACAGCCCAAAATTTTAAGTCTTTTGGACATATACCTACCAACTCCAGTGTTAGTTATAGGTTCAAATAAAAGGATAGAAGAGCCATGTGTAGGGAAACCACAACTGAGCCCAACTCTGTCATATTGGGGAGCATAAATTTCAAAGTCAGGCCCACTGGCAAGACACCAAACTTCTGAGCTATCTGCTCTCTGACTATAGTGTTTGGATATCTCCAGAGCCCTCAAGAGCCCTGCTATTTGAGGCAATATTTACTTTGCAGTCAATGAGATCCTGCTGGATAAGTATAACCTCTGGGATGAACTCCCAACTCACTTTGAAGTCTCTTAGCCATATAAACTAATTTGTCTTTGCCTTTTCCCCTTTTTGGTCAAAGCCTTTTCCCAGCTGCATTGCTAGTTGGTGCTTGTTATTAATCCTTCAGTTCAGGGATGCTCACCTCTGGGAGTCATGTCCCATGCCGGGGGGAAGGTAATGCATTTATATGCTGGTTCAGCTTAGAGAGAGGCCACATTTGAGCAACAAGGAGTCTCCCAGCAGGCAACTCTTAGGCACACTATAATAATAGGCTAAGTTTCAATTTCAAGAGTAAAGTTTCATATGCACATTCATCAATATCAAGGGCCTGTCAATGGACCATCCTCCTTTACTATTCATTGCCCTGTACTTGGAGCATAGGCTCCACATCTATGCTAGTGGATTGCTATATGAACCATATAACAATAGTCACTGGTTCATAGCAATTCTGAAATCTTAGGGGAGATCAAAATTGGTGATAAGGTGGAAGGGTGTAGCTGTGCCTTGTATGACATGATAGTGTCATTGTTGGCGTTCAGGAACTGGGTCCTTGAAAACGGTGCTGCGGATGAGAAAGAAAGAATAAGACAAAGAGAAGAAAAACTGGGATCAG
>JAKSZT010054196.1:4292251-4333799 GCA_026826555.1 Tolypeutes matacus
CCTTCTTTTCTATCAGTAGTCATGGCCTTTAATTGAAACTCCATCATGTCATGATAGTGATGCAGTGATGTTATTGCGTTTGGCAGTGCTGGTCTGTGAGGGTTTAGGGTGAAAAGTGTTGTTTGGACTGTTAATGAAATTGGGGGAATTATTGGGGGAGAGAGCAGGTGAACTCTGGGGATTTGTGGTTATATGGTTGAAATGACAACGTTGGGAGAGTTCTTTTGACAAATATGGCATGAGAGGGTTACTGGTTTAAGGTAGTGGATGTGAGGGGCATGTGGGAGAGGGCACAAATAGGGCAGTCTTCTAGGTAGTGTGTGAGTGTTCATTTTGTCATAGTGTGTTGAATCAGTGGGTGGAGCCCCACACAATGAGCAGGAAGGTATTGGTCTCCCATCCTGGGAAGTCTTGCTATGTTCTCAAATGAAGGGCAGACATCTCTTGAGAGTACAGGCAGTGCATAATAAGGGAGAACAGGATAGTATATCAAACCCTCCATGTTGTTGCAAGTAACTATAAATCTTGTTCTTCAAGAAGTGAAGCTTGGTGGCTGCCATGGGTTCCAAGGGGGAGGGGGAGAATAGAATAGATGGAACATGGGACATTTATGGGGCAATGTAATTGTTCTAAATGATCTTTCAATGATGGATATAAGCCATGTTAAATTTCGTCAAAGTTTATAAAAGTGTTGATCCATAATGTAAACCATAATGTAAATCATAGACCATGGTTAATAGCAATGCTACTAATTAATGTACATCAATTGTAGCAAATATACCATCAACATAAAATGTTTTTAATAGGGGAAATGGAAAAGGGGGGAGGATTTTCATTTTATGGGACTCCTCTATATAATGTTCATGACTTCTCTGTAAAAGCTTCTTTGAGGACAAAATGAAAAAAATAAGACACTGGTGGAATAAATGGAAGAAAATGTCATTTTCTATACAAAACAACATATCTTACAGTGAAGAAAGATATAATGTCAATCTTTTTAATTTTATATTTTTTATTATTTATTATTTCAATTTTTAAAAAATTTGTATTTTATTTGTTGTCTTTAAAGCTATCATTATTATTTCATTTTCTTTTTATTTGTTCTTGATTATTTTGTTGGTTTCATTTTTGAAGAAGTTTTGGATCACAGAAGTGTTACAACTGTGGCAGGAGTGGATCATTGGTGCCAGGAATCAGTGATAGGGAATTCATGGGAGGAGGTTCACCTGGGATATAGCTATAAGGCATATGAATGTGTTCAGGTGTTCATGAGGAATTATCACAGTGGTGGAGATTCACACAATAACCAAAAGAATATCAAATTCCCATTTGGGGATATCTGCCACATTCTCTAATGGGAGAACAAGAATCACCTGAGTACAGGGGTAGTGACTAGTTAAAGAGGATGGACCATTGACAGGCCCTTGATATTGCTGACTGTACTTATGAACCTTTATATTTGAAATTGAAAGATGACTAGTATTATAGAATGCCTAAGAGTTACCTCCTGAGAGCCTCCTTGTTATTCAAATGTGCCCTCTCTCTAAGCCAAACTCAGCATATAAATGCATTACCTTCGCCCCAGTATGGGACATGACTCCCTGAGATGAGCCCCCCTGGCACCGAGGGATTACTACCAAGCATCACCTGGCAATGCAACTGGAGTAAGACATTGACCAAAAGGGGGAAAAGGCAAGACAAATGAGTTTATATGGTTAAGAGACTTCAAAGCGAGTCAGGAGGTCATTCCAGAGGTTACACTTATGCATGTCTCAGCAAGATCTCATTGACTGCCACAGTAAATATTGCCTCACATAGAGGAGCTCTTGAGGGCTCTGGAGACATCCAGACACCATAAGCAAGGCAGACAGCCCGGGAGATTGGCACCCAGCCAGTGGGCCCTATGTTGGAATTCATGTTCCCCAGTGTGACAGAGTTGGACTCAGTTGTAGTTTCCTTACATATGGCCCTTCTGCCCCTTCTATTTGAACCTATAGTTAGTGCTAGAGTGGATAGGTTTATGCCCAAGAGACAAATCTTTGGGCTGTCCATGTGCCAAATGGGCCCTGAATCTCAACAGAGTTGCAACACCTAATCTTCAGGTCATTGGGACTCACCCAGGACAGCTAACAGGGAAATGATGATGGACAATGACCATCCCAAGGAACAGAGAGAGTCTGCAACTGCAAACAAGATAGTCCCATACATCTTTCCCATGGGATCTATAGCCCCTTCTCAGTTAGAATCAGAGTGGGCATCACCATTCCAGAATCCTCAGGATTGAGGAATGAACAATGGACTAGATGAGATTTACTGTTATTCTACTATAGACTTATGGTGATTTTAACAATGGAAGAACTTTTATCATTGATGTGAAGGCAGTGGCCACTGGAGGTTATGAGGGGAGGAAGAGCGAAATTAGGTGTAATATGGGGGCATTTTCAGGACATAGGTATTGTCCTGTATTACATTGCAATGACAGATATAAGCCATTATATAACTTGTCATAATTTGCAAAATTGTGCAGAAAAGAGTGTATACTACAATGCAAACTATAATCCACACTTATTGGCAATTCTCCTAAATGTGTTCATCATTTGTAAGAAACGTACTACACTAAAGAAGAATGTTGTTAATGTAGGAAAGTGTGAGAGGGTAGGAAGCAGAACATATTGGAATCCCCTGTATTTTTTTATGTAACATTTATGTAATCTAAGTGTCTTTAAAAAAAAAAAAAAAGTATGTAAAAAAATAAAAAAAGCAAAACAACAACAAAAAATTTGAACAATAAAATTCAAAATAATAATTTATCCTCAAAGAGCTTTCATAACTATCTTTCATAATACTAAGATGTATATCACTTGACAATGTATATAAGAGCATAGGAGTTTTTATTAAACATGTATAAATTCTGTCCTATGTTACGCTTTCACATTATTTCATTATGTGCATGTTCATGGAAGCTTCGAGAGAATTAAACAGGTAATATTACCAGGGAGAAGAAACTGGATTTGAGAGTTTTAAGTTATTAACTTCATGATTCATTAGTAATATGTGTCAGGCTAGAACTACATCTGTGGGTTGGATTACTCTTCCAATCCTGTGACATATGATTTTCCACTGAGAGCTCTTTTTACCAGAGGCCAAAGTGCATTCATGTAATCATTTTTTATTATGTAATTCCATGTTTCAGAAATGTTTATTTGTTTACTATAGAAAAAATATCATCTTGCTGCTCTTCTGTCCCAGAAGATTGTGTGTTTTCTCTTTTGAGCATCCCCTGAACTCAAAAAGTTCTTGATAAACTGGTATAAGAATTCAACTGCATAATATACATAGCATTCCTTAATTGTTGAGCAGTTCATTTTCACATGTAAAAAGAATATTTTCTCACTATAACAATATTTTTTAAACTATAAGCCTGAATCTTAAACTAAAGTATATACTTTAATATTTAAATTGGAGACAGTGTGTTCCACTTAGGGTTGCATTAAAAATTGAACTGCATGCCTCCCAGGCAACATAGAAGGTCTCTGTAAATATTTATCTCAATAGAACTGTTGCTTTAATATTCTTTATTGAAGGTAATAATCAGAACAGGGACTATAGAAATAAAGGACTATATTTTCAAATTAAAATTTGATGTAATATTCTGACATCTCTTGGTGTCTCTGATCTTGTTTTTAAAGGGAGATGTTGGCTTTCAAATGAAGCTACTAATACATTCCCACTAAAGAAATTCTCTATAACATTTTAAGGATCTGGATATATTATAGAAAAAAAAATGTATGTAGATTAGTCATCTGCTTCAAACAGAGAGTTCTGTACAGAGAAGTGTGTTCTCGTGTGCCCAAGTTTTTTGTTATTGACTACCTCAACACTGCCCGGGATATCATTTTCTTTCCAAAAACAAACATGTCAGAGTTGCCATCAGATATGGAGTCTTACAGCATTTAGTTGAAGAATGGGACTGAAGTCACCATGTTTATATTGATGGGCTTCATGAATAATTTTGAGCTGAAAGTCTTCCTGTTTTTCTTATTTCTAGCAATCTATCTTTTCACTCTGATAGGAAATTTGGGACTGAGTTTATTGGTCATTAGGGATTCCCAGCTTCACAACCCCATGTATTATTTTCTGAGTGTGTTGTCATTCTTGGATGCTTGCTATTCTTCAGTTGTTACCCCCAAAATGTTGGTCAATTTTCTGGCACTGGATAAAGCCATTTCATTTCTCAGATGCACAACACAGATGCTTCTCTTTGTTACTTTGGGGACTACAGAGAGTTTTCTCTTGGCTTCAATGGCTTATGATCACTATGAAGCAATCTACAACCCACTTCTGTATTCAGTTAACATGTCACCCCGAGTCTATGTGCCTCTTATCATTGTTTCCTATGTTGGTGGCATTTTGCATGCTACGATACACACTGTGATCCCCTTTAGCCTATCATTGTGTGCATCCAATGAAATTAAGCATGTGTTTTGTGACATCCCTCCACTCCTCGCTATTTCTTGTTCTGACTCTCACACCAACAGGCTTCTACTCTCTTACTTTGTGGGCTCTATTGAGATATTTACTGTATTGATAGTCCTGATCTCCTATGCTTTCATCCTGTTGGCCATTCTGAGGATGCGTTCTGCCGAAGGGAGGCGAAAAGTCTTTTCCACATGTGGTTTCACCTAACTGGAGTGTCAGTTTATCATGGGACAATCCTCTTCATGTATGTGAGTCCCAATTCCAGCAACACTTTGGACCATGATATGATTGTGTCTATAATTTACACTATTGTAATTCCCATGCTGAATCCCATCCTCTACAGTTTGAGGAACTAGGATGTTAAAAGGGCAATGAAAAAATTGTTTGAGAGAAATTGATTATAAGTAAAATGCATTTTTAGCATTGAGTAAATTTAAAAAGCATGCTAAGGTTTAGTCCAAATCTATCTGATCCTAGAAACTAGGGAAGAAAATGATTTTAGTTAATATTGTTTACATATCCTAAAATATTTACAAAGAAAATAGTCAGCGCTCCAATGAAGCATATTATATATGTAGATAAATTGAGTCAACCTTATGCCTATGACTACACAAGAACCAATCCATATTAAATATTCATTAATAAAAATATTGATATTGTTATTCTTTGTGCAATTTGATTTTCATAAATTATAATTAGATGGCATGTCCTCAGGATTGGTTGGCTAATTACCTCACATTGTTGACACTAAGTTCAGTTTTCATTACGAAGTTAATTCATCTTTTGGAATCCCTTGAAGGGCCTCCAGAAAGCTATCCACTTACTTCCCTTGCACTCACATGCTCAGATCCATTCTCTGGAGAGGCCTTTTTCAATGTTTGCATCACCACCAGAATTATCCAGAATTAGGTACATGAACCCACAGCAGTAAATGAGATTTAAAAAGAAATATAGAAATCCCACTACTAATTGGGATGTGGAAATCAGGAAAAACATTTTATCAAGCCTGACAATTTTTAAAAGCCAATATTTTAATTACCATACCTCTTCACAAACCCACCAGAAAGATGAGGCTGGAAATGGCTAAGAAATCAAATATCAAAGACAGATAAACCCGTCAAAGGGGAGATGGGACAAATGAACTACATCACCTTTCGCAGATGTGAAGGAAAGGTGTAGCCACTGTACAAGCAGATAGAATATATAGAATGTTAACAAATTGTTATAGCCATGTGTGAGCTACAGTATCAACTGGTAAAACAATGAGCTCTAGAACCAAGGGGTTTGCATTCACTCTCAATATCTCTATGGGTTCTGTAACAAGTGCTCATGAGAAAGACTGGAACAAGCAAGGGAGAACTTTAGATAAGGTCCACTGGGTAACCCACAAAATACCAAATTATTCCTCTTCCTTTCTTACTAAATGAGGAACTGCTATTATTTTACCAATTATTGTTTTATTCTTACTTTAGTCTGTCTAATGATAGAAGAAATATATTGAGATACTCAGTTATGGAATAGTAACTGCTTTCTGATACTATCCATTTGAAGAGCAAACCTTGGCTTCCTTATACTCTTTCCCTAATTGCCCAACTAGAGCCTACATGCTATAATAGGTTCTTTCTAAAATTTTCTTACTTAAAAACTGCATGTTTTCCCATGACATGTATTTTTCCTCAGTACAATGAGAAATAAATTGACACTGTTAAAGCACAGAGGTTTCTGGTGGTCTATGAATGAAGAGCATTAACATTTAAAGGTCAAAATATCTAATGGGAAGGATAGACAACCCTCACAGATACATGTGGAATTGCATTACAGGGATGGAATCTATAAGATAGAATACAATGAAATATTGGAAATAGGTTTCTTACAAAGCACAACACATACTATATAAGAAACAAACAAACAAAAATATTACATCAGGAGGATCATCAATAAAGAAGAGGAATGAGTCAGTGAACATGATGGTAAGCCAAAAAAAATTAACCCAACAGGAAAATAAAAACATTAAAGAAAAATGTGTGTGGAAAAAAATATCTGACAGTTGTGGTACAATATTAAACAGTTTATTTCACATAAAGTTAGAATATTACAACCAGAATAGAGGGAATGCATAAGAAAAAAAAAATATTTAAGGTGAAAATGACCTAAACTTTTGAGAAAATTGGGAAAGACATTAAACCTAATGTGCATGAATTTTAAAGGACTCCATGAAGGTTAAATTCAAATAACAAATCAAATTTACAAATAAAACACACTAGACACTTTGGTCTCATCACTGAACAAAAGAAAAAAGATAAGCAGAAAATTATGAAGGCAGTACGAGGATAGTTCATATCACATATAAAAGAAAATCATGAGAATTACATAAAATGTCATCAAAAATGGTCCCAGCCAAAACAAAATGGAAAGACAAATTTAAAATACTGAAAGACAATAGCTGCTTTTGCAATATTCAATACCCAATGAAACAGATTTCAAATATAAAAAAATAATTTTTTTTCAGGAAAATAAGCACACAAAAAATAGGAATAATTTATAGCGAAAAAACTTGTACTTCAAAAATTTACCAGTGAGAAATAATATAATAATAGAAGGAAACGGTAGGTTTACTCAAAGAAAAAATAATGTAAAAATGCAAAATTGAAGGTAAATATGTCAAATACTGGATTTCTAAAAATTTAATTGCTTTAAAAATAATTGACTAAATTAAAACTTCATTGATGCATTGCAGGGCTTGAGACATATAAAAATAACATTTTGATAAAAATAGTGAAAATATTGGGAAAGATAAACTGGATCTCTATTACTTGATAACAAAGATATCTAGAGCAATCACTGTGTAAAGAAAACACCAAATTGGCAAATAAGTAATGAAATAATAGATAACACTCTAGTTATCCACAAATATTAAAAGTAAAGTAATAAAAGGTTTTAAACATCTTTTTGTGTCAAATTTAACAATTTAGATGAAATGGAATATTCCTTTATTATGATCACAGCAGAAAAATGTATTACCTGAACAACCCTATATCTATTCATGAAATCAAATTTTTTCCAAAAAAACGTTATACTTGACAAAAATGAAGGATTTCTTTTCACAATGTGCAAATATCACTTTTCCTTCATACTGAAATGTGGACAGAGTGCTAGGTGACACCCCTTAACCATGCAGAAAAGAAAAAACTTCTTGGGAGATAGTAGAGCAACAACATAGAAAAAACCTTGGATTCCAAATTATCTCATGGAAAAGAGCCACCCACAAACCCTAGTCATTGAAAGTCCACACTGTTACATCTAAGTTTGATACTTTTCTCTTTGTTTAGACAACAGCTTGTGAATATCTTTCCAGCACAAGGACAACCTGTACCTGACTAAAGTAGTTCTCTCCACAGCTCAATTGCACGACCTGTTAAATCATTCCTTCCTTTACAGCATTCTTTCTTTCTGTAAATACTTGTATGTTTAGTAAAATTTAGGTGGTATTGCCAAAGTCACACTGTTTTCTCTAGGCAACTCTGGAATATATACCAATCAGGGACCCCTGCCAGCAATATATACCTATCAATGACCTCTGATATTTTGGTTTTGTTTTTAAATAAAGCAATTATTCTATTTTTCACTAATAAAAATAATATTTTTTTTGTAGAAAAAATTTTAGAATGGTGATAAAGCATGTGAACTCTGAAGTCGGACAGTGTGAGCTCTATGTGAGCTTGGTCTTTCACGTGTTGGCTGACCATGAACAAGTTCTGTAATTTCTCTGTGTCCCAGTTTCTTCATCTGTAAAATTTCTCCTTTCAAATACATTTTTTGAGACGTTGTTCTAGGTGCTGGGGATACCAAATTGATGAAATTAATAAAAAACATGTGCTCATTGAACTTCCATTATGGAGGAAAAGAGAGAAGAAACAAAGTCAGAAGCAAAACACAGAAAATGTTAGATGGAAAACAAATGTAGCACTGATGGGGAAAGGGGCAGGTGAAATTTTAAATAAGGTGGTAAGGGATGATCTTATGAGGAAGAGAATAAGAAAAGACCCAGTTATCTGGGAGTAAGGAAATTCAGGAAATTCAGACAGCATCAGAACTGATGTGTATAGGGAAATGTGAGGAGGACAGTGTGGCCACTCCAAAGGGAACATGAAAGACATTAAAAAAGGGGAAGTTCATAAAATTAAGGAAGAGGGGCAAGATCATTTGGGATATGGAGGCTTTTGTAAACATTTTAAATTTTACTTGTAGTGTGATTGGAAATCTTATAGGTTTTTCTTTTTTTTTAAAGTGACATGAGTCAACTTACTGTTTTATGAGTATTACTCAAGTTCCTACATTAAGATTAGGCTCAAGGGGAAAAAGGAAGAAAAGAGGGAAACAATCTAGACAACCTCATATAAAAATTCAAAGAGTAAGATGATGATTCTTCAGTTAGGATGATGGCAGAGGAGATGTAGATAAATTTTCATGCTCTCAAAATATATTCTGTACATAGGGTCAATACGATACACTGATGGACCAGATGTAAGGTGTGTGACATAGAGAAAACACCAGGATGACTAATAAGTATTTCTCTGCACAAGTAGGAGAATTATTTTCTATTAATTGAGGTTAATTCTACATATTGCAAGTGCCTACCTGAGAGTTACCTTGTGAAGATAAACTAGATTAGTTATAGACCACAAACCCTCTAAGTATTTTCCTGCACTTAATAGGTGATCAGAAAATATAATTTATTTTTACCATTATTATATAAAATGACTCATTTTGTAAAAATACTAATGTTCACATTTTCTCATACCTATTCCAGTCTTTTTTTTCCCTCATCATTATTAATTTACACAGTTAAACTTTTCTAGTATATAGAACTGTGACATAGCACCATGAACGAAAGGATTTCAAAACCTTTAAATTTTGGATTTTATACATATTTATAGAGTAAAAAAAAAAATGAGTGTACAACAAAAACATTGAACCCTAACGTAAACCATGTATAGTAATTCATTGCAAAATTAAAATAATGTTACCACTAATTACCACATTAACATAGGGTATTAATGATGGAATTTATTGGAGCTCTGCAGTTTATGAATTATTTTTCACTAAATTCTCAACATCTCTAATAAAAATAAATATGCAAATATATAAATAAATAAGCAAGAAGGTTGGTGAGTTTTGAGCAAAAAAATTACCTCAGACCACATTTTACATAAAATATGATATGCAGTGATGTACATAGGGATAAGAGGGAATATGCAAATAGTCCAGAGTTTTTATATCGCTCAAAGTTTTATGACATTTATTAACAGCATAATTGTTTACTAAAATATATTCTAAGAGTTAAGGGTATTCTTAATTTAATTAAAAATTAAATATTTCCTGAAATTATTATTGCGTGCAAAATTATAGAATCTGTTGAACATCATTACCAAAACATGTCAACAGATATATTTCTTAAATCAACAATATGTACATAAATGAAAGAAAGTACAGTACAGTTCATAAAAGGAACCAAAAATATGGAGCCAGAAATATAAGAATTGAAACAATGAATGTAAAAGATGAGAGATTAGCTTAAAAAGTATATTATTAAAGAATAAATACTGATTTAGAGGATTGTGGGAAGATGGTAACAGACTAACATGCAGACCTAAATGCTTTCACACACACACACACACACAGAAAAAAAAAAAAAAAAAAGAAAGAGCCAAATGCTCTCTGAGGAATTTGCTTTGGGGATCAGCAGACCAGAACAGTGCTACACAACTCCTGGGAGAGTGAGGGACAGCAAGCTGAAGAAGCCAAAGAAACAAGTGTGAGTTACGAAGTCCCATAATGGCAGGGAAGAGCTCCCCTCTCCCACTCCCAAGATACTAAGCTGGTGTAAAACTCCTGGCTCACTGAAGCCTACTGAGAAGGAAGCAGATATTTTCCTCCCTGTCAGCTGTTTCAAGGGAAAAGCTTCTTTTCAGGGAATTCAGCCAGGAGAGCCCACTTTGAAACTCCAGACCTGGATATTCAACACATGAACACAGGAAAGCCAAGACTGAAACATCTCCTTGGAAAGGTGCATTGACGAGTGGCATCTGCTGATGTGTCGGGAAATTGCATGGACAAAATTTGTTCTTGGTGTTCCTGTATCCAACCCCTGGGAGAAAATCTGTGCCCCACTAGTGGGTCCCTGACCTGATTTTGATAACTGAAGCTGGGTAATTTTAAAGACTTAGAATAAGTTGAACCAAATATCAAAAAAGAGCAGTGGAAAAAAAAAAAAAAAACAATAAGCAAGAGAGAGAAATTGACCATCAGAGTAAATACACCAACATATAAAGATGCCTAGACATTCACAAGAATTACAAGCCATACTAGGAAACAGGAAGAGATGGCCCAACCAAATGAACTAATCAAATATCCTGAAGAGATACAGGATTTAAAACAATTGATCAGTGATAATCACGCAAACTTTCCTTATCTCTTCAAAAAATTTAAAGAAAATATGACAAAAGAAATAAGGGCTATAAAGAAGATACTGGGTGAGCATAAAGAATAATTTCAAAGCCTTCAAAGAAAAGTAACAGATCTTATGGGAATGAAAGTCACAATAGATCAGATTAAAATTAGATTGGAGCCACATAAAAGCAGATTTTGAATTGCTTGAAGACAGATTAGTGATTTAGAAGTGACAACATCTGAACTGAAAAAGACAGGAGAACAGAAAGAGAAAAGAATAGAAAAAATGGAACAGGGTCACAGTAAATTGAATGAAAACATGAAATGTAAAAACAATGTGTTATCGGTGTCCTAGAAGGAGAAGAGAATGGAAAAAGGACAGAAAGAATACTTGAGGAAATAATGATTGAAAACTTCCCAACCCTATGAAAGACATAAATATGAATATCCAAGAAGGACAGTGCACCCCAAACAGAATAAATCCAAACAGATCTATCCTGAGACACCTACTATTCAGAATGACAAATATCAGAGATAGAGGATTCTGAAAGCAGCAAGAGAAAAGCAAAGCATGACATACAAGGGAAACTTTAAAACATATTACCTAGCTACAGTGGTAAAAACAGCATGGTACTAGCATAAAGAGAGACACACTGACCAATGGAACTGAATGGAAAACTCAGAAATAGACCTTCACATCTATAGTCAAGTGATTTTTGACAAGGCAGTTTAGCCCTCCCAGCAGGGCCACAAAGTCTATTCAACAAATGATGCTGGGAGAACTGGATATCCATATCCAAAAGAAAGAAAGATGACTCCTATCTCACACTTTATACAAAAATTAACTCAAAATGGATCAAGACCCTAAATATAAAAGCAACAACCATAGACACTTAGAAGAAAATATAGTTAAACATGTTCAAGATCTTGTGCTAGGCAGTACTTTCTTAAACCTTATGCCCAAAGCACGAACAACAACAACAAAAAGTAGATAAATGGGACCTCGTCAAAATTAAACACTTTTGCACTTCAAAGGACTTTGTCAAAAGGGTGAAAAGGCAACCAACTGAATGGGAGAAAATATTTGGCAATTATTTATTTGATAAGGCCTTAACATGCAAGATATGCAAAGAAATCATACAACTCAACAATCAAAAGAAAAACTACCTGATTTTAAAAATGGGCAAAAGACTTGAAAAGACAATTGTCCAAAGAAGAAATACAAATGGTGAAGAAACACATGAAAACAAATGTTGAACATCACTAGGGTTAGGGAAATGCAAATCAAAAATGCATTGAGATATCATTTCACATCTATTAGATGGGCACTATTAAAAGGTCAGAAAACTGTAAATGTTGGAGAGGATGTGGAGACATAGGAATATGCTTATTCACTGTTGGTGGGAATGTGGAATGGTACAGAAACTGTGGAGGACTGTTTGGCAGAGCCTAAGGAAATTAAATATAGACTTTCTATGTAACACAGCAATACCATTAATAGATACATACCCAGAAAATCTGAGAGCAGAGACAGGAACAGACATCTGCACATCAGTGTACATAGCTGCATTATTCACGATTGTCAAAAGATGGAAATAAACCAGGTATCTATCAAATGATGAATGTATAAGTAGTGTATAGACATGATGGAATATTATGCAACTGTAAGAAAAAATGAAGTCGGGAAGTATATGACAACATGGATGAACCCTGAGGACATTATGTTGTGTGTAGCAAGCAAGACACAAAATGAAAAATGCTGTTTGATTGTGCTATTAGGAACTAAATATCCTGTTTAAATTCATGGAGGTAAAAATTAGAATAAAAGTTTCCAGAAAATAGAAAGTGGATAGAGAATGGAAAGCTGAGGGTTAATCTGTACAGAATTGTTAAAAAGTTGTTCATAAATTTCTGGAAATGAATAGAAATGGTTAAAGCATACCATGGTGTTTATAACTAGCAGTGCTATTGTATGGGTATGACAGTGGTTGAAAAGGAAAGTCTCAGGCATGTATATTATTAGAAGGAAAGCTAAAAACTATAACACGGGACTGTATAGTAAAACCTCATGTAAAACACAAATATGGGTGATATTGCATATATAAGACTAATTTTATAAAATATAAATACAAATATACTATAGAGAAGGAAAAGGAATAGCAGCTATGTACAGCTGGCGACGCATAGAGAAATTTAGGTGATGAGTTTTTGTTTGTTTCTTGTTTATTATTATTTTTGGAGTAAAGTGCTCTGGGAGTGATTGGGGTGATGAATGCACCTACGTGATTGCATCAAACACCATTGATTGTACTCTTTGGATGAATTTATGCTTTTTAAATATATATCAATAAAATGGAAAAAAATTGATTGTATTCACTTAGAATAAAAATTCAGAAACCAAAATTAAAAAAAAAACATGCTTATTAAAGACATATCTCATTGCAAACAATTTGAAGAGTAATTGAAATAAATTTAGATTCTAGACAATATAGATTTCAAATAAAAATTAAATCATAATGAAATCATTTAAATGACATTAATATACTAAATCAAAATTTTCACCAAAATTAAGAATGTAAAGGAAAATAATATAGTTTTAATTGTGTGAATGATTGAATTCACAATGATGAACCAATGAAAAATTGTTAAATATTACCATTCCTAAAACAGAGGTTGAACTTTATTACAATTCAAATACTTGGAAAATAGGGGAAATATTTTCTTATATAAATTTTGAAAAGCAAAGAAAATAAAACTTGAATCCCAGGTTTTATAGAGGAATTTTTTAAAGGAAATTTTATCAACCTACCTGATGAAAATTTATAAGATGTCACAAAAATAGGATTAATTAAGAATTTCTTAGCTTTACAAATTTTCTTTATTAAAAGTTTTAAAATAAATAAGTCAAATCTTTAATTTGAGAATTTATTTTTTAAAATAACATAATAAACTTGTAGAAATCAGTAGAAAAGCACTGACAGTTTTAAAACATACTGAATTTAAACAAAGAAATAATAATTACTGAAACTGGTTCACACATTACAGAATGGTAGGGTTTTCAAATGGTTAGCAGTCAGACACATAACAGATAGTATTGAATGCAGATTTTTAACCTGATGAATTTATAAAACTTCACATAGTAAAACTTTGCAAGATGATGTTGATCTCACCCATGTACCAAGAAAGCATTTATCTCCCAATTATAGATGACAAAGTAATTATCAAGCAATAACTGATAATTGTTAAATGAAAACTGCAAAAATGAAAATTTTGGAAGATGTATGTAATATAAACACACTCTTATCTAAGTATTCGTCTAGAAGACTATGAGAACACTATAAATTATGGCTAAGATATTTTTATACTGTTTAATATTTTAAAATATTTTCCCAATTTTCTTCAATGTTTACATATATTTTTTTCTACAAATGAATTTTATCACAATATATTACTTTGATCTAATACCAAATGTTTGAAGTCCTGTTTTTCCTATTTAGCTGCTTATCAGTAAGATTTAATGAAAGGATTTATAAAACACAAGTGAATATATTCAAGACAAAATACATTCTTAATTCAAAATTTTGAAAAAATTTAATTCTTGTGATGATAATGGCTATGATTTATCAGTATTGCATTAAATTTATTTTTACAATAGCTCTATGCACCTAGAATTATTCTGTTCCTTATCCAGTTAAGGAAACTGGGAAAACTTTGTCACTTACAAATGGAAAATCTGCTAAAAAGCTGTCAGATCTAGAATCTAAACGGGAAGCAGCTGTGGCTCAATCAGTAGGGCTCCTGTTTACCATATGGGAGGACCCGGGTTCGGTTCCCGGGGCCTCCTGGTGAAGGCAAGCCCGCCCGCATGGCGTGGTTAGCTGACCCAGTGAGCACAAGCAGCAAGGGGGGGATAAATGAATAAATAAATAAAATATTAAAAAAAAAATAGAATCTAAACTTGGAATGCCCAATCCAAATCACACGTGCCTTACCACTGGGCTACATTTCTTCTTTCTGAATGTTTTCTCCATAATAAAATTATCTGAAATTGGTACATGGGAGGGATTTCCATGATAGAAGTTGAAAGATGATAGCACCTTTTTGGTATCTACTGCCCTCAAAACACAAATATTTAAACCACAGATAGGACACATATTTCATGGATTCCAGTTATTATGCAGATTTCTAAAAACATAACCTTGGAAATATTCCAGATCATCCTGGGGAAAGAAAATATCTCCACAGAAATACAAATTAATTAAAGGATGCTATTATTTTCAGAGAGCCCATTTAAAGAAAGAAAAGGTGACCCTGAATTGTTCAGCATCACTGTCATTTCAATTGTCTGGAAACATTTCCCTTCTGCATGACTCTATTGAGAGCATTTTTAACTTCCTTGTTCCTAAGACTATAAATGAGTGGATTCAGCATGGGAACCACCATAGTATAAAACACAGAGGCCACTTAATTCTGTCCTAAGGAGTAGGACTTCTTTGGTTTTAAATAAGTAAAAATAGTAGTGCCATAGATGGTGACTCCCAGGAGATGGGAGGCACAAGTAGAGAAGGCTTTGTGCTTTACTGAAGAGGATTTAATTTTCAGGATTTAGACAGAATGGGCCCATGTGACACAGAGATTGTGATAAGAGAGAGTATGATTGTGGAGCCAGCAAGAATGAATATCATGATTTCAATGTCAGTAGTGCATTGAAAGACAGGCCTGAGATTGGGGTTGTGTTACAGAAAAAATGATGAATTACATTGGACTTGCAGAATTGCAAACTTTAAATGAAAAGCACATTGACCAATGAGTCAGTAAATCCTATCATGTAGGACCCAGAGATGAGAGTGCGGCAAGGACTTTTGGCCATAACAAACTGTTAGTGAAGAGGATTGCAAATAGCTACATAGTGGTCATTGAAGAGAGACGGAAATACTCAGTGGCACTGAAAAAGAAAAAAAATACAACTGGGTGAAGCAACCAGTCAATGAAATATGCTTGGTAGAAATCAGCAAGTTTCCTTAGGTTTAAACTTGAATAACAGAGGTCAAGGAATGACAGGTGGTTAAGGAAAAAATACGTGGCGGTGTGAAGGTAGAGATCCAGGTTAATTATCAATATCATCTCTGCATTCCCAAGCACAGTAATCAGGCATTTCAGGAGAAACAGTATAAAGAGGAGCAGCTGGATCTCTTCAGAGTCTGTCAGTCCCATAAGGATGAAGGCAGGCAGGTTTGTGTAATTCCTACTTCCCATATTGTTTAAGTGTTGTAAACTGTTGAGAAATTGAAGGTAGTAATTGGCACAATTGACTTCCAAAAATTTTGTTTATATGATTACCCTGCATTTTTAAAAATTCATTTAATACTCCTATAAATGTACAATAAAGAGAAGCTTGCAAAATATGACTGAAATAACTCTTTCTTTGACTCACAAGTTATCAATTTGGAAACTATATAATAGAGATTCATATATATTGGATAATTAGAATGAACCTGGACTGTCACAAATGCTTCTCTTGATTAACACATTTATCTAGATGAAAATATTTCATAGGTATTTCTATATACTGATTTTTTGGTTGAGAAAAAGGACACGGAAATTTAGGTAACTTATCCAGAATCATAGTCATTAAGGTGTGGCTCTTTGATTCTACAAAGGTTAAGTGCAGAGATCATGCAAATCACAATATATTGCTCTGTACAATTAGTTTCAGAGAAAAACAGTGCTAGATATATAATAAATAATGATAGTTTTAATGCATCACTTACTGTTCTTTGTATCCAATGCTGTTTAATACTAAAGACAGATCAGAAATTAAAGCCTAGGCTACATAATGATGTATTAATATGCTCAATTATGTATTCATATTAATTTTCAGAAGATATGATATTTTAAAACTGTTTACTTAAAATCAAATTTCTTCCAAAAATTACATTTTGAATATTTGTACACTTCTGGTACATTCTGATTTCACAAATTGTATATTGCCATTTCCACAAATCCTCGAATCTACTTAGGTAAGACCTAAATTATATGTATATGAACATTGATATTCTTCTAATAATATCGTATTTTATTTGATCAAAACTTAAAGCTTCTAACTTTGAGAATAATACTTACCATGTGTTAAAGACGGAAACCTTCTTCCAGCCTTATCTGTCTAAAAATGTGTCAAATTCATGTTTTTCCCACAAATACAATATGTAAGCCATATAAGGAAACAGAATTTTCTATATCTTTATTTCCTTTGAGAAAAAGACATTTTTATATTCTTGTATGTCCATTTTGGTTTTATTCTGAACTAAAATAAATCAACCCCAAATTTTTTTAAAGATCACAGTCAAATATAAATTTCCCCTGAAATTATTTCTCACAAATATACCAAGACGCATCTGTGAACATAAAGAGAACAGAATATCCCTTGCCTTTCCCACTGACAATGCCAAAACACCTCTTATATTTGCAACAGGATTGCTAATATCACAGCATTCAGTGTTCTCTGGGACCAATTTCCAAAGCAGATTGCTTGGCATGTTTCCAAGGACTAATGTGTCCACGTTAAGAGAATTTCTCCACTCTTAGAAGTAATATAATTTTGACCATGATATTTTGGTATTCTTTTGTAGTGCTGTAATATTTGTCTGGATTAAAAAGAAAAGACATTTTTAGGTAAATACTTAATTACTCTAGGGCTAAAAGGCCATATTGCTATTTGCAAGTGATGGAATAGCAAATTTTTCAAACTGATATTTTTGGACTTAAAAGTGTAACTCTTCAAGGGAGCAAATACTGTTAATTATTTAAAAATTAGACTACAACAAAATTCAAAGAAGAAAATAAAAATCTTTCATAACTGCTGCAAATCTTGACATGTAATTTGCCAACAGGATCTTTGAAAAACTAGCAAAACCTTGTAGTGCTATCTTCCTCAAAATTACAGAAAACAGTTAAAGGATATCAATAACAGGGAAAGTAATAAAGACAATGCAATGTGAAACTGTAGGAGAAGCTGACTTCTACTTGATCTCTTTTCAGGCACTATTAAGGGCAGGGCTTGTACCCTCATTGTGGGTCCCTGGCTCTGTTCTGGAAGGAGCAGCATAACCACTAGGTGGATCTGGGGTGCATAAATGTTGTCCCCCATCTAACCAGAGGCAGTCTGAAAGACAGATCCAAAACTTCTCTCTAAATTGTTCCCCAATAATTTGCACTTCAGGCTGAAGCAGTTCTTCAATAGCTGAAGCAATGTAAGAAACAATAAAAAAAGGTTGTATAATGTAAATGATGCCTGGCTTTAAGGCACAAAATAGAGGACTCTGGAAGTTGGAGGGGCATTCATCTGCCCATCAACAAAGGAATATCTAAGACCATAAGCACCAGTCCATAACCAAACACAGATACAGAAAAGGAGAGGAACCCAAAGTTTTGCCTCAGTTTGATATTCTTGATAGAAGGGCTAAACACTGAAGGAAAGCATCAAACAAAACAGCCAATTTTTGAAGACAGTGAAAGGTGTGTTTTGTAGTGGCTTGTACACTTCTGAAAGTTACTGTCACTCAAGGAGATATCTGTCATACCAGTAGCAGGATACAAGCTTATGAAACTGACAACTCAGGGACTAAATCCCAATGGCCCATCCAAAGGAACAGGATAAAAGTTCAGAAACCACTAATGAAGAAAACCAGACTTTAGACATTCTGGTCAAAGACATTTTAAAAAATCCTCAATATGCTCAAGGAGAGAGAGGAATAAAGGAAAAATTAAAAGATATCATAAAATAATGAATGAACAATATAAGAATCTCAAAAGAGAGATATAAATTTTTAAATGAAACTTAACAAAAATACTGGGTTGAAAAGTACAATAAGAAAGAAGAAATTCCCTAGAAGATACCGAAAGCAAATTAGAGCTGGCAAAAAAAGAATCCGTGAACTAAAAGATAAAATGATCGAAATGATTCAGTCTGAAGGAATCGTCAAAGACATAATGAGAGAAACCATCCCAAATATAATGAAGATATGAAAGTACACGTTCAAGAAACCCACTAAACCAACACAGGATAAACTTGAAGAGAACCATGCCCATACACATTGTAGACAAATTTTCACCTACCAAAGACAAAGAGAGTGTTCTGAAACAGGCAAGAAAAAAGCAACATGTTATGTAAAATTAAGTTCAAATTTCTCATCAGAAATCATTGAGGGAAGAATTCAGTGGGACAAAATATTTTATGCACTGAAAGAAAGGAATTGCCAATCAAGATTTTATATCCAAAAATACTGTCTTAAAATGAGATAAAGATTAAGACAAGCCCAGGGTCAGAAAAAGTTTTCCCTCTAAAATCTGAAAGTTTCCCTCTAAAGCCTCAGACAAGACAAGGATGCCTACTTGTCAACATTGTAATGGAAGTTGTAGCCAGAATAAGTAGTCAAGAAAAGGGGGAAAATAGCATCCAATTTGGAAAAGAGTAAGTAAAACACTCTCTATTTTCAGATAACATGATCCTATATGTAAAAATTTTTGAAAAATCCACAAAAAAGCTACTAGAGAAAATGAACTAAGTTAACAGTGTGCCAGGTATAATATCAACAAGCAAATTCAGTGGTTTCTATCTATTAGTAATGAACATTCTGAAGAGGAAATTAAGGAAATCATTTCTGGTGTATAGAATAACAACAAAAATTAATCAAATAACTAGCATTAAATATAACCAAATGTGTAAAGGACAAATACACAGAAAAATACAAAACATTGCTTATAGTAATTAAAAAAGACCCAAATAAATGGAAGGATATTATATGTTCATATATTAGAAGATTACATTTAGTTAACATATCAATTCTACCCAAAGCAAGTTACTGAATCATTGCAATCCCAATCAAAATTCCAACAGCTTTCTTCACAGAAATGGGAAAAACCCATCATTAAACTTATATGGATGTTATAGAGGGGCCCCAAATAGCCAAGCTATCTTGAAAATGAAGAAGGAAGTTGAAGGACTAATAATTTCCAAATTTAAAACTTATTACAAAGTTACAGTAATCAAACTATCATGATATGGTCCAAGGGCAGACATATAGACCAATGAAATGAATCGGAAGTTCAGATAAATTCTTATATTTGTGGCCACTTGCTTTTAGAAAAGCTTTCAAAATCAACTCAATGGGGAAAGAATAGTGTATTTAACAAATGTTTTGGGGGAATCTCGATATCTACATTCAAAGAACAACTGTGGACCACTACCTCTCACCATATGCAAAAATTAACTTAAAAATGTTAAAACATCAACATATAAGAACCAGTACTATACAACTCTGCTGATGATTGAATTATGTATCCAAAACTGTTTTTAATCTTAGTGCATTTCTGTGGCAGTGAACTCATCTGAAATAAGACCTATTGTAGAAATTATTTTTAGTTAAATTTTAGTCATCTGAATCAGTTTGTGTTTTAGTTTGATTCCTGGAGTTCTTTATAAACAGTATGAAACTCACAGAGAGAAAGTGACAGATGAAGCTGGAAGTCAATGAAATCTGAGGAAAAAGGAGAAGATATAACTCTGTGCATTGCCATGTGACAAAAAAGCCAAAGATTAAGCCAATCCAAGAATGTCACCATCTGAGGGGAGAAAGAATCACCATACTGATGAATAAATTGTGAATTTCTCACATTCTCAATCTCTCAGTTAATAAATTCCCATTGTTTAATCCAATCAACATTATGGTATTTGTTTTAACAGCCAGGAAACTAAGACAAACTTCTACAAGGAAACATAGGGAAATCTATTCAAAATGTTGTTTTAGGCAACGGTTTCTTAGATTTTATACCAAATTATAAGCAATAAAAGAAAAAAATAGAAAAATGGGACTTCATCAAAATTCATAACTTCTGTGTATCAAAGAACTTTATCATGAAAGTAAAAACAGTAAATTACAGAACAAGATAAAATATATGAAAATCACATATCAGATTGGATTTTATTATCCAAATATTGAAAGAAATAGTACAACTCAAACCAAAAACAAAAATCCAATTAAAAATGGGAAAAAAAGAATTGAATACGCATTTCTCTATAGAATATTTTTAAACAGCCCCCATAAGCACCTGAAAATATGCACAACCTTGCTAGCCATTATGGAAATGCAAATCAAAACTACAAAGAGATACAATTTCAGACCTACTAGAATGTCTACTAATAAAAAGCTGCAAATAAAAAATGTTGGAGACAATGTGGAATATGAGAACACTTGTTCATTGTTGGTAGGATTGTAAAATGGGGTTGGTAAATCTGCTGTAGAAATAAGTTTGGTGATTCCAAAGAAAGTTAAGTACAGAATGACCAAGTGAACCACCAATTTCACTGCTACTTATATTACCTAAGAAATGAAAGTAAGGATTCAAACTGATATTTATACACAATTGTCAAAATATAGAAGCAGCCCAAGTGTTCATCGTCAAATAAGCAGATAAACAAAGTGATATATACATGCAATGGAATATTATTCACCTGTAAAAAAATAAAGTTTTGTTACATGCTACAGCAAGGATGAACATTGAAGTCATCATGTTAAGTGAAATTAACAAATCCAAAGTGACAAATATTGTATGATGTCCCTGACATGGAATAATTAGAATATGCAAATCAAAAGAGTGAAAAAAAAAATAGGAGTAACCAGGGGTCATGTTTGGGTTAGAGATGTGGAATTAATGTTTAATTGATACCGATTTCTGTTTGTGATGATGGAAAAGTTTTGGCAATGGATAGTGCTGATCAAAGCACAATAATATGAATATAATTAATACCACTGATTTGTATGTTTGAATGTGGTTAAAATGGAAAATTTTAGGTTGTGTGTGTGTATATATACATATTTATGTATGTATGTATGTATTTAATTTCCTTGGCTTCTCAAACAAATACCACTAAATGGGTCAGCTGGGACAGTGGGAATTCATTAACTCATCGTTTTGAAACCGGGAAAAATTTCAAATCAAGGCATAATCAAAGTGATGTTTTCTCCCCTAAGACTGTGATGTTTTGTGACTGGCTGGTGGTAATCATTGGTCCTGGCAGTTATTAATGTGGCAAAGTATATGGTGTCCTCTCCTGACCTCTCCCTTCTCTTCAGGGTTCCCTTGACCTTCAGCTTCTTGCTTCTGGTGGCTATGGCTTTTTCTTTATCTGTCTGAATATCATTTCACATTTAAAGGACTCCAGTAATAAGATTAAGACCCACAATCTGAAGTAGCCCCATGTAAAAGTCCTACTACTCTCACTTATAAACTTTAAAGCATATCACTTAGCTAAAATCAGCATGATACTTGCATCAAGATAAACACACTGACCATTGGAACAGAATCAAGAACTCAGAAATAAACACACACATCTACAGTAAAATGATTTTTGACAAGGCTGTTAAGCCTGTCCAGCTGGGCCTCAACAGTCTATTCAATAAATGATGCTGGGAGAACTGGATATCCATATCCAAAAGAAAGAAACAAAACCCCTATCATGAAATGGACCTAAATATAAAAGTGACAACCATAAAACTCCTGGAAGAAAATGGAGGAAAACGTCTTCAAGATCTTGTGGTAGGCGGTAGTTTCTTAAACATTACACCCAAAGCACAAGCAACAAAGGAAAAATAGATAAATGGGACCTCCTCAAAATTAAACACATTTCCACCTCAGAGGACTTTGTCAAAAGGTGAAAAGGCAGTTGACGTAGTGGGAGAAAATATTTGGCAATCACATATCTGATAAGGTTTTAATATCCATGATATACTAAGAGATCACACAACTCAAGAATAAAATGGCAAACTACCAGATTAAAAAAATGGGCAAAAGACTTGAAAAGACAATTGTCCAAAGAAGAAATACAAATGTAAAGAAACACATGAAAAAATCTTCAACAACACTAGCATTAGGGAAATACAAACCCAAACTACAATGAGATATCATTTCACATCTGACTGACCACTATTAAAACGTTAGAAAACTGTTAATGTTTGAGAGGATGTGGAGACATAGGAATGCTTGTTCACTATTGGTGTGAATGTGGAATGGTACAGCCACTGTGGAGGACTGTTTGGCAGTTCCTAAGGAATTTGAAAATAGACTTGCCATGTGACTTGGCAATAGCACTGACAGGTATAAACCCAAAATAATTGAGAGCAGAGACACAAACATGCATTTGCACACCACGTTCAATGAAGCATCATTCATAATTGCCAACTAAATATATTGTGTAAACTCATGGAGTTAATAATTAGAATATAGGACACCAGAAAATAGAAGAAGGTTAGAATATGGAAAGCTAAGCATTAATCTGTGCAGAATTGGTAAAAAGGTTGTTTGTAAATCTTTGGAAATGAATAGAAATGATGAAAGCATATCCTGGTGTTTGTAACTAGCAGTGCTCTTGTATGGGTATGACCGCAGTTGAAAGGGAAAGTCTAAGGTCATGTATATTCCTAGAAGGAAAACTAAAAATTCTAACATGGGACAGTATATGATAGTAAAACTCATGTAAAATACAAATATGGGTGAGATTTCATATATGACTCTTTTTTAAAAATATAAATACAAAGATACTAGAGAGGAGAAAAAAGAATAGCAGCTATGTATGGCAGGGGAAACATAGTGAGAATGAGAGGTGATGAGTTTTGTTTGTTTTGTGTTTATTATTATTGGAATAATAAAAGTGCTCTAAGTATGTTCGAGATGATGTATGTACAAATATGTGATTACACCCACTACCACTACTTGTACACTTTGGATGGCTTATGCTTTATTAATACGTATCAATAAAATTTATTTGTTAAAAAAAGAAGTCCTACTTAAAATGGGTTCACAACTTCAGGATTAAATAAAGTTTAAGAAAATGTGTTTTAATTTTTGGGTATATAGAGTTCCAAACCACCACACTCCACTCTTTGGACCCCCCTCCCAAAACACATGCCTTCTACATGCAAAATACCTTCATCCCATGACAACATCCCCAAAGACTTAAGTCATTTCAGAAACAATGGTATTTACTAAGTCTCATCAAAATATACTATGGATATGGCCTGTCCTGAGGCATAATCTCCTCTCTGTGGAACTGTGAAACCTAGAGAAAAAATGTTCTGTTTCCAATTTAATATTGAGGCACGGGCAAAGATAAATATTCACATTCCAGTAGGGGGAGATAGGAAGGAAAACAGGAGTTATGGTTCCCGAAATTCTGAAACCCAGAAGGGCAAACTCCATTAGATTTCAAGGTCAAAGAGTCATTTATAGATCAATGTCTTCTCAGGGCTTGATGGCGCGGTAGACCTACAACTTCCAAGCACTTGCACAGCAACCCTGTTTATGACAAGGTGCATCTACTAGAGCCTGCCTTATGCTGTTCTGTTTATCACTGCTCCCAAAGGACTATTGGAATGGGATCATTGCCAGAAAAGAGCACAATATAGATTGGTGTGAAGAGAAAGCTCTGTTTGACAAGCTGAACTGTAACTACAACTTAATTCACATTTAAGTCTCTGGAAACATTTTATTTTATTTATTTATTTATTTATTCGGATGAAGAACATTCGGCTTCATTTGACTGGCTCTGTATTTAATTGTTTTTTTAATCTCATCTTAACATTCTTAGCAATTATTGTAGTATTGTACTTTGAAGAAAGGAATAGACACAGTGAACATCTCAGATAGGTCATAATTATCTATTGCCAAACATTCAACTAAGACAAGACCCATCTTACAACTCTTTCTTTTTTTTTTTTTAACTCTTAAAAATCCATTTACTGAACATTGAAAAAGAATAACATATTCTTATATATATAAATATTCCCACCAGTTAGTAGTGAAAACATCAAATTAATGTTAACTGAGTAAAGTTATGCCAAAAGGAAAATGATATTGCCTTAGGTGATCCTAGCATTTTTCATTTTTATTTTAATTAATTTTTTTTATTTTTTAAAAGATGCTTAGATTACATAAAGGTTACACAAAAATTACAGGGCTTCCCATGTTCCCCACCTACCACACCTCCCATAACCTCCCAGATAAACATCCTTCATTAGTGTGGCACATCACCTGCAATGGGTATGCACATCCGGGGGCTTTGCCACTAAGCATGGACCATAGTTCACATTGTAGACCACACTCTTTTCCACACAGTTCTGCATGTTATATGCTGATACAAAATGGCGTATATCTGTCGTTTTAATGTCACTCAGGAAAATTCCCAAGTCCCGAAAAAGCACCTGTATTACAACTTCTTTTCCCTCTCCCTGCCCCGAAAGTGTCCGGTGGCCACTGGCTCCACCTCAATGTTATATTTTCGTCCATTGCTTGAATCACACTATGTCTATAACAGAATACCCTTAAGTCCACTCTAATCTATAGCTCTTACCCCAATCCTGAGGAGATTGTGATGGTGATGACCACTCCACCTCCAAGTGAGAGGGGGCTTATATCCCATGGATAAGATGGATGGGATTATCCTGCCTGCAGCTGCAACTCTCTCCATTCATTGGCATGGCCATTGTCCATCATCATCTCCTTGCCAGGTGACTTGGGTGAGTCCATTGAGCTGTAGAGTAGGAGTTGCAGCTCCACCGAGTTTCTAGGCACAGCCAGCACATGGGCAGGCCAGACGCTCCAGTCTCTGGAAGTACAACTACAAACTCCAGCACCACATATAGGTTTGAACAGAAGGGACTGACGGACCATGTGCAGGGAGGACTTATTTGAGTCCAACTCTGTTTCTCAGGAACACTGATTCCAAAGTATAGCCCACTGATAAAGCATCAATACCTGGAGCTATCCCCACTTATATAGGACCTGGGTGTCTTCAGAGCCCTCAGGAGCCACATTGTATGGGGTGATATCCACTTTGGTGTTCTATGAGATCCTACTGAGGTGTGAGTAAGCATTACCTCTGGGATGACCTCCTGACCCTCTTTTAAGTCTCTTAGCCATATGAACTCTTTGTCTTTATCTTTTCCCCCTTTTATTCAAGGTCTTTTTCCAGTAGTATTGCCAGTTGGCACTTGGTATTAATCCCTCATTGCCAGGGAGGCTCATCCACGGGAGTCATGTACCACGCTGGGGGGAAGGTAATGCATTCATATACTGAATTTGGCTTAGAGGGAGGCCACATTTGAGCAATAAGGAGGCTCTCAGGTGGCAACGCTTAGGCACCCCATAACTGTAGGCTAGGTTTCAATTACATGAGCAAACACTCATAAGGCTATTCATCAATAACAAGAACCCATTAGTGGACCATCCTCATTTGCCAGACATGGCCACTGCACTCATGGGACTGTTGCTGCTCCCTTGATGAATGTGGCAGAGCTCTTCAGGCTGGGAATTCAGTGTTATGTCATTTATTGAGTGATTTTTCACCCATTGTGACCATGCCCAACCCCTTGTATATATCTTTCATGTATGTTCAGGTGAATGTCCGTCCCAACAATGAATCTCTCCTTCCACTGTTGTAACCCCTCTGTGATCTAAAGCTTCCCTGAAGATGAAGGCCATATAACAGCCAAATACAATAAATAGGAAAATGAAATACTAAGGATAATATTAAATATAAGAGGTAAAATACTTGGAAACGTAAAAAGAAAAACACAAAAAATAAAATAAAATTAAAGGATTGGAATATTCAAAAAGTGGGAAAAATCAAAAAAATTTAAAAGATGTTTTTAAACATTTTGCCTTTTATCACTTTATTTTCAGGTGTCCAGTCTGTACTGCAGCACCTAACCCTCTCACTCCCCAGTGTCTCTCAAATTTTTATTTAATTTTCAAAGAAGTTTTAGGTCACAGCAAAGTCATATACAGAATACTAGAGACTCTTATCTACCTAACCTCCTCTTCCTTCTCTCACCCCATATTAAAACCTTTTTGTATGTGGATCATAGCATTGTTATAAGTTTATACAGGTAGTGAAATATAGCTACTAAACACTTTCAATAGTTTACAGTATAGTTTACAATTTAGATGGTACAGTTTAATAACTTTTGATGATATTTATCATGTCCTGTGTCCATCACCGTAAGGTAATGAAAAACATTTCCCCTGGCCACTAAATACCCCGTTTGATCTTTTCTGTTCCGTCCAAACCATTCCCCTGGGGCACATGACAGCCCCCTGCCTTGACTCATTGGATGATAAGATTCATAGTTACATACAACAAGAGGTTTGACATGCTGATTGTCCTCCCCTATTAGGATGCATCCTTGCTCCTAAGAGACAGCCACCTGTCTGTTTCTGGGTGAATCAGTCCTCCAAAAGATGGGGGTCCATCTCCTTCCCACTCACCGTGTGGGTCTCCAATCCCCGACACAACACATTATGACAGGATGAACACTCACAAACTTTCCAGAAGCCTTCTCCAGGTGCACCCCGCCCTGAATACCGCCCCCAATCTACACCCTAAACCAGTGACACTACCTTGTCATATTGCCATAAGAGCATTCACACTACTGCACTTTCAACCTCATACCTACAAATCCCATGTTCACTTGGTCCCTCTCCCATCTCTCCCCCAAGAATCCTGGGAATTCTAACCCACCCTTCCTAATCTACAAACCTGTCAACCCTGCACCACCAAACTCAGTAATATCACTACCCACCTGTGCTATCCTACACTATGCAACTATACATTATCTCTTTACCATAGTTTATGTCCTTATGGGTGATGGCTCACAAGCTTCTCCTCTCTTTCTCTCTCTTGTTACACGATCTTTCAGACAATGGTTGTTAGAGACTGCTCACTTTCCTCAATTCAAATCAGTGAGGTCATGTACTGTTCACCCTTCAATGCCTTGCCTGCTTCACTCATCATAAGGTCTTCAAGATTCATACATATTATTCCATGTGTTAACACTTTATTCCTTCTTACAGCTGAGTAATATTCCATTGTATGTATGTACTACATATTGTTTATCCATTCATCTGTTGATGGGCATCAGGGTTGATTCCAACTTTTGGCAGTAGTGAACAATGCTGCTATGAATATTGGTGTGCATACATCTGTTCATGTCTTTGTTTTCAATTCTTCTGGAATGGATCCAGCAATGGAATCACTGGATCATATGGAAGATCTATTGTTAGTTTTCTGAGGAACCGCCAAACTGTCCTCCACAGTGGCTGGACCATTCCACAATCCCACCAGGAGTGGATGTGTGTTCCTATTCCACCACATCCTCTCCAACACATAGTCTGCTGTGTTTTTAATAGCTGCCATTCTGATGGGTGTAAGATGGTGTCTCATTGGAGTTTTGATTTGCATTTCTCTAATAGCTAGCGATGTCGTACATTATTTCACGTGCTTTTTAGCCATTTGTATTTCTTCCTTGGAGAAGTGTCTTTTCAGGTCACTTGCTCATTTATTAAATGGTTTTTGTCTTTTATTTTCAAGATGTAGGATTTCTTTTTTTATGCAGGGTATTAGGCTCCTATCAGATATATGGTCGCTACATATTTTCTCCCATTGTGTAGGATCCCTTTTCATTTTCTTAATAACGTCCTTGGAGGTGCAGAAGTTTTTAATTTTGAGGAGATACCATTTATCTATATTTTCTTTTGCTGCTTGTGCTTTGGGTGAGAAGTTCATGAAACCATTTCCCATTACAAGTTCCTGTAGGTGCTTCCCTACATTATTTTGGAAGGTCTTTATGGTTTTGGCTCTTATATTTAGATCTTTGTTCCATCTTTAGTTGATTTTTGTATAAGATGTGTGATGGTATTCTTCTCTCATTCTTTTGGATATGGATATCCAGTTCTCCAAGTACCACTTGTTAAAGAGGCCTTTCTCTCCCAACTGAGTGGGCTTGGTGGCCTTGTCAAATATCAGATGATTGTATATGCAAGGATCTATATCAGAACTTTCAATTTGGTTCCATTGGTCCGTATGTCTATCCTTATGCCAATAACATGCAGTTTTGAGCACTGTAGCTTTGTAGTATATTTTAAAGTCAGGTAGTGTGATACCTCCAAGTTCATTTTTATCTTTCAATATGTCTTTGGCAATTCGGGGCCTCTTACCTTTCCAAATATATTTTCTAGTTAGTTTTCCCAGTTCCTTAAAAAATATAGTGCTGATTTTTCTTGGGATTGCATTAAATCAGTAGATTAGTTTGGGTAAGGTAGACATCTTGAAGATGTTTAGTTTCCTTTCCATGAACAGGGAATATTCTTCCATTTATTTAAGTCTTCTTTGATTTCCTTTAACAGCATTGTATAGATATCTGTATATATGTCCTCTGCATCTTTAGTTAAATTTATTCCTAGGTTTTTGATTCATTTAGTTACTATAGAAAATGGTATTTTTTTTCTTGATTTCCTCCTCAGATTGCTTGTTATCAGTGTACAGAAATGCAACTGATTTCTGAACATTGATCTTATAGCCTGTGACATTACTGAACTCCTTTATAAGTTCTAAAGCTTTGTTGTAGCTTTCTCAGGGATCTCAATGTATAGGATCATGTCATCTACAAATAATGAAATTTTTACTCCTTCTTTTACAATTTGAATCCATTTTATATCTTTTTCTTGCCTCAGTGCTTGAGCAAGTACTCCTAAGACAATATTAGATAGGAATGGTGATAGTGGGCATCTTTGTCTTGTTCCCGATCTCAGAGGGAAGGCTTTTAGAATTTCACCACTGACGATGGTGTTAGCTTTGTGTTTTTCATATATACCCTTTATCATATTCAGAAAGTTTACTTCTATTATTATCTTTTGCAGTGTTTTTATGAGGAAACAGTGCTGTATTTTGTAAGGTGCATTTTCTGCATCTATACAGATAATCATGCAACTTTTTCCTTTCAATCTGTTTATGTGGTGCATTACATTGATTGATTTTCTCATATTGAATCATCCTTGCATACCCAGGATGAAACCCACTTGGTCATGGTGTATAATCCTTTTGATATGTTGTTGAATATAATTGGCAAGTGTTTTGTTGAGGATTTTAGCATCTAGCTTCATTAGAGAAATTGGTCTGTAATTTTCTGTTCTTGTGGTATCTTTGTTTGGCATTGGTATTAGGGTAAGGTTGACATCATAGAATGAGTTAGGTAATATTCCTTCTACTTCTTTTTTTTTCAAAGAGCTTAAGCAGTATTTGGTGTTAGTTCTTTACTGAAGGTTTGGTAGAATTCAGCTGTGAAGCTATCTGGTCCTGGGCTCTTCTTAGTTGGGAGGTTTTTGATAAATGAGTATATCTCTTTACTTGTAATTGGTTGTTCAGTTCACCAATTTCTTCTTTCATTAATGAAGGCTGTTTGTGAGTTTCTAGAAATTTGTCCATTTCCTCTAAATTGTCATTCTTGTTGGCATATAATTTTTCAAAGTATCCTATATGATAGTCTTTTCTGTGGGGTCAGTAGTGATATCCCTTTTCACATTCTTTATTTTGTGTATTTGTATCTGTTTTCTCTTTTTGTTTGTTAGTCTGGTTAAGGGTTTGCCAATTTTATTGAAATTCTCAAAGAACCATATTTTAATTTTCTTTATTTTTTCTAGGGCTTTCTTATTCTCTATTTCATTTAGTTCTGCTCTACTCTTTGTAATTCTTTATACTTCCTTTAGTTTCAATTTGTTGTTGTTTTTCTAATACCTCCAAGTGTGCAGTTAGGTCTTCAGTTTTAGCTCTTTCTTCTTTTTTTATATATGTATTCATGGCTATGAACTTCCTTCTCAGGACAGCTTTGGCTGCATCCCATAGGTATTGATATGTTGTGTTGTCATTTTCAATAGGTTCAAGTTAGTTACTGATTTCTTTTGAGATTTGCTCCTTGACACACTGCTTGTCTAAGAGTGTGTTTTTTAACTTCTATATCTTTGTGCCTAACCTGTTCTCTGGCCCTTAGTTATTTCCAATTTCATTCTTTGTGATCAGAGAAATTACTTTGTATAATCTCAATCTTTCTGAATTCATTGAGAGTTGTTCTGTCACCTAGCATGTGGTCTACCTTAGAGTATGATCCTTGTGCACTCAAGAAGAATGTAAATCCTGCTGTATTTGGGTGTATTGTTATGTATTGTTATATATATGTCTATTATGTCCAGATCCTCTAATATATTGTTCATAGTCTTTGTTTCTTTATTGATTCTCTGTCTAGATATTCTATCTAATGGTGATAATGGTGTATTAAAGTCCTCCACTATAATTGTAGAGGCATTTATTTTGCCACTTAGTTTTTCCAAAGTTTGCCTCATGTATTTTGAGGCACCCCTATTAGGTGCATAAAGGTTTTTTATTGTTCTCTCTTCTTGAGAGATTACCCCTTTTACTATTATATAGTGTCCATTTTTGTTTCTTAAAATAGTTTTGCATTTAAAGTCTATTTTGTCTAATATTAGGATAGCTACTCCTGACCTTTTTTGGCTATTGTTTGCTTGTAGAATTGTTTTCCAGCCATTCACTTTCAGCGTCCTTGAATCCCTGGGTTGAAGCTGGGTTTCTTGTAGGCAGCATAAAGATGTATCATAGTTCCTTATCCATTCTGCCAATCTGTGTCTCTTGAGTGGTGAATTTAATCCATTAACATTCAGTGTCATTACTCACAAAGAATTTCTTTCTTCAGCCATATTTTCTTTGGGATAATGTACGTCATATGTTGTTTTTATTTCTCTTTTTGTCTTTTTCTTGTTTTTTACATTCTCTTCCAACTCTCTCTCCCTTGTTTTTTCCTTTCAACTTGTAGAACTTCCTTTAGTTTATCTTGAAGTGCAGGTTTCTTATTGGCATACTCTCTTAATATCTGTTTGTCTGTGAATATTTTGAACTCTCTATCATTTTTGAATGCCAGCTTTGCTGGAAATTCATGGCTGGAAATTTTTTTCTTTTAGTAGTTTGGCTATGTCATGCCACTGTCTTCTTAATTCCATGGTTTCTGATGAGAAATCATCACTTAATCTTATTGTGCTTCCCTTGTATGTAATGGCTCTCTTTTCTCTTGCTGCATTGAGTATTTTCTCTTTGTCTTGAGCATTGGACATTTTGACAAGTATATTTCTTGGAGTTGGTCTTTTGGGATTTATACTGTTTGTGGTGTATTGTGCTTCCTGGACATGTACATCCATCTCTCTAAATAGGATTGGGAATTTTTCAGCCATTATTTCCTTCAATACTCCTTCTGTTCCCTTTCCCTTCTCTTCTCCTTCTGGGATGACTATAATGGGTAAGTTCGTGCATTTTGTGTTGTCGGGTAAATCCCTGAGTCATTGCTGGATTTTTTCTTCTTTTTTCAAAAGAAATCTATTTGATTTCAGATGTATTGTCTTCCACATCACTAATACTTTCTTCTGCCTGTTAAAATCTGCTATTATATGAATCCAGCATGTTTTCTTTTCTTGGATTGTACCATTGATCACCATCATATCCATTATCTTTTTATGTATGTTTACAAGTTCTTCAGTATGTTCTCCCAGTGTCTTCTTAATATCCTTAATCTCTTCATTGACTTCATTAACCTGGTCTATGATATTTGTTTGGAAAGCTTTGATTAGTTGTTCAATATTTTGCATCTCTTCTTGGTTTTAAGTTTGTTCATTGGACTGGTTCATGTTTTCCTGTTTCTCAGTATGCTTTGTAATTTTTTGTTGACCTCTAGTCATCATTTTATCTTGATGCATTATTCAGTTGATTAGCTTCTCTCTATGCTCTAGAGTTTATTTAGCTGGTGGTTCTGTGTGTGTTTTAAGTTTTCTCTTTGAGACTTTATTCTTCTTATTTTATTTCCTTGCTTCTTTCTATGTTCCCTTGAAGGCAAAAGATTAGGGCCAAAGGAATCAAAAGATGTGAGAAAGGAAGAAGGATAATAGTAATATTGTTTAAAGTTAGAAGATGGGCCATATAAGACTTAAGAAAGTGAATATTTAACTTATGTAGGCAGTGTATAGTAATAGGAAAAAAATTGGAGTACGTACAATGGACTGGGAAACCAAATAGAGGAAATAAAATATAATGGTTTAGAAGGCTAGAATTATGAGGAGAGAGAGAAAGAGTAAAGAGAGGGCTGCAAGGAAAAAAATTAATAATAATAAAAAAAAGAAGAAAACAGAATAGATAGATTAGAAATTGAAACCCTTAAGTTGTGGGCTAATGAATAAAGGTAGTATGTAAGAACCACAACAGCAAGCCGAAAGCAGAAAGATGAAGTAAGGAAAAGAGATAACGTTCGGACATAAAATCAATTTTGACAGAGAATGGGAAATCATGGAAGAAGAAGCACAGCAAAGAAGACATAAGCTAGCAGCACCTAACCTAAAGGAAAAAAAAGAAAAAAAAGAAAAAAGAAGGGGGGCTGGAAGAGGAAAGAAAATCAAGAGACAACAAATAAACAAAGAAAAACCAAACAAACACGCAACAAGAAGTCAAAGAAAGCTAAGGAAGAACAGTGTTCCTTCTTGGGCCCTTGTGGAACCTCTCAGTCTACTTGTGTTCATCAATCAATTGCCTTGCAAGGGTTCTATCTGCAGGTTTTGAGGCAGATTTTAGCTCTTAAACTAAGTTAAAAAAAACATTTCTTTTTTTATTTTTTAAAGTGTTTGTCTTCTTTTTTTTTTTTTTTTTTTTTGTTGAAATAAGGAACCCAAAAGATGTCCCCTTCTAGACCACCCCCTTCATCAATGGGACCCTAAATAGGCTCATGGAAACTAATCAAGTACTTCCCAAATCCTGGCCTCCCCAGTGTAGCTTAAGCTGTGATGCTTATCAGTGTAGAATGGTAAAATTGGCTGACTAAGCCCTCTCAAGAGCCAAGTCTTAGTATCCCTGGGCTGTTGTGTAACCAGGCTCTCTCAGCAGATTCACCTCTCCCCTCAGCCAGGTGCTGCTTCAAGCCAGGTTATCTGCTCCCCAAAGCTATGAGGGGTTCCAGGCAGCTAAATTCATGGATAGGAAACACCTCTCCACTTTCTGTCAGAACCCTCCTCCTCTCAGAGAATGCTCCCTCTCACCGGGTTGCTGTCGGGGGAGGGGGGCTTATCCCTGGGCAGCTAGGTAAATCAACCTTCTTCAGCAGATTCACCACTCCCCTCAGTCTAGTGCCGCTTCAAGCCAGCTATTTTGTTCTCCAAAACTGCAAGGGGTTCCAGCCAGCCAAATCCACATAAAGGAAACCCCTCTCGGCCCTCTGCCAGAACCCTCCCACTCTTGGAGAATGCTCCCTCTCACCAGGTTGCTGGTGGGAATCGCAGCTCAAACCAGCTTTTTTCCCTGAGGATGGGGCTCAGCCATCTGTGTCAACCACCACAGGCAAGGGAAAAACTCATGAATCTTTTCCGAGCAATCTTCTTCCTGTCCTGCTCCCTCCAGATCGAAGTTCCCAAGGATCGTGCTCTGTGCACCCCCAAAACAGACCCCTGGGGCAGGACCCTGTCCCCAATCAGCCATCCTCAGAAAGCAAGTCAGCGAGAGCCCTCCTAAACCGAAGCCATTCTTAAACTGCTTTCTAGAAGCATTTTAAATTAAATAATTTTCACATTGATTCTCATTTATATTTAGTAAAATCTTGTGATTCAAATGTGATTTTTCCCACTTTATAGTTATTACTATTAAGGAAACCATTTCATGGACACTATAGCAAATTTGAGATTAGTTCTCTGGGTGTGTTTTCCCTTATTTCCAGATGTAAACATCATGATATTCATTCATCTTTCTGAATTTTAATATAATATATTATGAAAGCAGGTGGTAGAAATTTAGCATTAAATTGACTGGAAAATAAAATATACAATTGGCAGGAGTTTTGGTTTGCTTTTCTTCATTTTTCACAAGTTTTACATAACTTGTTTAGCCAAGAGAGAATGAATGCTTATTCATTTAATTTATACAGGAAGAGGATCCAGTTGGGCCCAACTTCATTATAATTTCCTCTCTCATCATTGCCTAGAATATAATTAAGCCATTCCAAGAATATAATATGATATCATTTTGAAGGCTCTATTTTTATGGACTATTGCCTAGAACATCTGTAAATATATATGGGGAAGTACGGAGTGCCAATAGTTTGGAGCTAAAAAGTAGTCCATTGAAGACTGTGACTGAAATAAGTATTTTTGTATTGAAAGGTTTCACATATAACATAGAGCTGAAAGTCTCTCTGCTTTTATAATTTTTATAATTCATAGCTATCTTTCTTTATACTATTACAGAAAATTTCGGATTGACTTTATTGGTCATTGGGGATTCCAGCTCCAAAACCCCTGTATTATTTTCTGAATGTGTTGTCATCTTTGATGACTGCTATTCTTCAGTTATCATCCACAGAGTATTGATTTCTTGGCAGTGGACGCAATGAAAGAAATGTTTTAGAGAAATCAATTCATAACTAAAGTGCATTTTAGCATTGAGTGAAACTCAAAAGAATGTGGAGGTTAGTGTTTATCTCTGTAGTGAGAAACTAGGCAATTAAATGTCTATTAGTTAATACTGTTTACATATACTAGAATATTTCCAAAGAAAGCACCTTTCAGCTTTCCATTGTAGCATTTTACCAATGTAGAAAAATTGCATCAGCTATAAGTCGATTACTATATTAAAACTGGTCCATATTAAATATTCATTGATAAACTTATATTGATAGTGTTAATTTATGTGTAATTTGATTTTCACTAACTATAATTAGAGACCATGACATCAGGATTTGATGGCTTGTTATAACATCACATTGATATAGTAAGTCCTCAGCTTTTATTATAAAGTGAATTGTTCTTCCTGAATCCTTGTGAATGACCACCCAAATGTTATTTTCAAATAGAAAAGTAGTAAGTCATAAAATCAAGGAGTATGCATTCATTCTGAATATATTCTTGGCATATCTTGTTTTAGTGTCCATTAGAAAGACAAGGGACAGGCTGAGAGTACTTCAGTCGAGGTCATTGTACACCCTGAAAAATACCAAATACCCACCTCCTCCTCTTTTACTAAATGAGAAACTTCTATTACTATACTTACACGTATTCTTATTTCAGTCTTCCCTAACAACAGATAAAATTTATCAATGTGTCCAATCATGGAATCACGGCTACTTTCTGACAGCATCTAATCAAATAAATTTTCACATATACCTTCTCACTAGATACCAAATAAAAGCCTAAATCCTATAACAGGTTCTTTCTAAAACTCGTACTTAGAAAACACATATTTCCTCATCTTATGTGTACTTTCTTTCTGCAATGAGAAATAAAACCAAATTGTTCAGCCACATTTGTTCTTGGTTGTCTTTGGCTAAAGATCATTGACAGTTACTAGGTTAAATGATCTAATAGAAGACAAAAACAGGTGTGGATACATGAGAAATTTCACCATAGACATGGAATCTATTAGGAAGTGTCCAAAGAAATGATAGAAATAGAACTTTTAAAAAGCACACACACACAATGTAAGAAACAATGAATTCCATCAACAAGATTATCAGTAAACTCAATACATCTGATGAAAGATTTAGTTAAATTTATGATAAGCCAATAGTAATTAACCAAATAGAAAATACATTAAACAAAAAAAAGTGTTTGGAATAATATCCAAGTGCTGTTGGAAAATATCAAATATGATATAGACATATAGAGTAGTACAATAAGAATAGAAAAATCTTAGAGGAGATAATGGTCAAACATTTTTTAAAATATGGAATGGGATCCATCCAACAGTCTACAGACATTAGAAGACCCCAATAAAAATGCCTAAAAAGAGCAAATAAATCAACAATCAAAACACATAGAGTCATTGCTCTCACTGCTTAAGAACAAAAACAAGTAGAAAATTATGAAGGCAATAAGAGGAAATTATAAAGTACATAGAGAAGGAAAAAACATGAGATTTTACCAGACATTTCATAAAAAAAAAAAAAAAATGATACAGGACAGTTCCTGAATGATGGCATTGAAGTAACTCAGCAGGGCACAGTTCTCTTAAAAAATAGGGGAGACATAGAAATATTCCAAGGGAGCTGCTTTGGGGACATGCAGATCAGAAGAGTGCCACACACATCTCCCAGGAGGGACTGGGGACAAAAAGCCAAGAGGCCAAAAGGAAAACTGTGAGTTGCTGGCCATGTAGCTGAGAATGCTGCCCAACCCCGACCCCTGAGGTCAATAGAGTTGGTAAAACCTGTGGCTGAGCAGAAACAGAGAGGGGAAAGGACATATTCCTCTCTTTGAAGAGGGAGGGTGTGTTTGAAGGATGAGTGTGATTTCTCTTCAGTGAGCTTGACCAGCAAAACCCTGTTTGTTTTTTTGTTTGTTTGTTTGTTTTTGTTTGTTTGTTTATTTTTGCTTATGTACAGTTCTTTATTTTAGCCTTGCAGTATTCAATCAATCGCTGACTTAGAAGATCCTGTCAGTGGAATTTGAAGGATTCATCTCCATGGAAAAGTTTTTCAGAAGACTGCCATCTGCTGGTCAGCCAGCAAAGTGAAGGAAGACAAATCATATTGCTCCCATTTCTTTCCAAAGCACCACAGATCTGGTCTATACTCCATTAGTGGCTCTCTGTCCCTCTTTTGAAAACTTAAATGGGGCAGTATTAAAGTTATAGAAAACATTGAAGCAAAAATCAAAGAAGACCTGTGAAATAAAACCACTAGGCAATAGGGAGAAATTTATTAACAGAGTAAACTCACCAACACAAGCAGATGCCTAGATATAAAATAAAATAAGTCATACTAAGAAACAGGAAGATATGGCCCAGCCAAAGGAACAAACCAAGAATCCAGATAAGAGGCAGGATTTAAGACAGCTAATCAATGATGTTCACACAAATCTTACTCAATTTAAGGAGTTGAAGGGAAATATAGCCAAAGAGATAAAGGATATTAATATAACACTATGTGAGCATAAAGAAAAATTTTAAAGCTTACAAAAAAAATTATCAGTGCTTATGGGAATGAAAGATACTATATTGCTTTTATAGTTAACACCAGTATTGTAATATTCTTGCATCAATCTCAAAGAAGGTACTATATCAGTGCTTGTAATATATCCAGAGAACAGAAAACAAGGACCTGAACAGATATTTACACAGTAATGTTCATAGCAGCATTATTCACAATTGCTAAAAGATGGAAACTACCTAATTACCTGCCACTGGATGCATGGATAAACAAAGTGTTTTATATTTGTATGATGGAATCCTATTCAGCTATAAAAAGAAATGACTTGGAGAAGCACATGACAATACTCATGAACCTTGAGGACATTATGTTGAGTGAAATAAACCAGACACAAAAAGAGGAATATTAATTATATGGTCTCACTGATATGAACTAAATATAATGATTAAATTTATGGAGTTTTACTAGTGAGTATAGGTTAGTGGAGACAGAACGAGAGTTGAGATGGGGGAAATGATGATGAATGCATGTAGAATGTTTAATCAGGTCAATTTTAAATATATAGTAATGGATGAAGTTGATGGTAGCACATTTTAAGGAGTATAACAAATTGCTGATTTACAAATGTGATTGTGTCTGAAAGGGTAAGTCTAGAGATATTAATGTTAATTAAAAGACAGCTAGAGGAAAATCTAGGGACTGTATAACATAGTGATTTCGATGGTAGATAAGGATTGTACTTAATAATAGAAATACAAAAATGTTGTTCTACTACAAGGTGTCAAGAATATAGTGAGGCTGAAAAGGCGCAGCAGCTGAAGACGTGGCGGTGCTGAGCGCAGAGCTGCTGCAGGTCTGTGTAGACTGCCTCATGATGAACCCAGACCTGGAACAACAGCTTGGCACTGAGTGAGCCCTGCTGCTGCTGCTGCTGCTGCTGCTGCTGCCAGGCCTGCAGCGGACCTTGCCCCCTGGGAGGCTGAGGAAGAGTCTCGGTGTCCAGCGCTGTGCTGGGAATTTTGGCTTGGAGGACAGGATTTTAATTCTCTCCTTGCGTTAAGGACCAATTGGGTTGGTTTCGTTGTACCCTTTATACTTTTTGCACAGAGTTAATTTGGAGAGTTGTACTTTGCTTCTTAAGGTTCTTGGGAGTAGATTTTTCCTTCTGAGAAGACTTTATTGCATCATTAAATTAAGATATCAGATGGCTGCATTACTTAAAAATTCCGGAGTGCAAATTGCCAGCAGTTATTGTGTAGATGTTGCCTAAATGTCAGGTGTTATGCTGGAAGTTGAATATATACTATTTTGTTTAATCCTCCCACCAGTCCTTCACGAGGGTAGCATCCCTGTTTCTTAGCTGAGGAACCTGCACCAGTCCACTTCGTTTCTATCAATGAGAGACAGGGTGGGTTCTCAGTCTGTCCAAAGCCCAGAGACAGTTTTTCCCACCACAGGATGAACCCTGCATTCTGATGGTGTACTGAGGAAAATATTCAGAACAACCTACTCTGTTACCTGATCACATTTTGGAATTTCTTGAATGTATTTGCATGTAAGTATTAATGATGTAAGGTGATTAAGTTTTTCTGAACATGATTACTGTCGTGAGAGTCTCTTCAAATGTCTGGAAAAGGAAAGTGTGGCTTGGAGAATCTTCTATTCTGAATTCTTATTATGTAATATCAAGTTTGAAATTTTGAATGTAATGGAAAAATCCCCTCCTAAGTTCTGAAAAAATGTGACCATCAAAAATATTGATATGTCATTCAGGACAATTTCCATATTAATATTTTTGATAGCCACATTTGCTTCAGATCTTAGGAGAGAATTTTTCCACTACCTGATACAGGCCATTATAAATCTTGCCATCACCCTACAGAATTGGGTGGGAGAGAGTGTAAACTACAATGTAAACTTTAATCCATGCTTTGTGGCAATGCTCCAAAATGTGTTAATCTGTTGCAATGAATGTACCTCACTAATGAAGGATGTTGTTAATGTGGGAAAATTGGGAGGTGTGGGGAGCAGGACATATGGGAATCCCCTATATTTTTTTATGTGGCATTTGTATAATCTAAGTCTCTTTAAAAAATTAAAAACAAATAAAATTTAGAAAAATACTGATATGCTATAGTGCTTGTTAGTAGCAGAACTATTATATGGGTATGATAGTGGTTGAAAGAATAAGTCAAAGGTCATGTATATTACTAGAAGGAAAGCTATAAAATATAACATGAGATTGTATAACAGTGAAATACTATATAAAATACGAATATGGGTGATACTACATATATAAAACTTTAAAAAAATTTTGAATACAAATAAACTAGAGAGAGAAACAGAATAGTAGCTCTGTATAGCAGGGAATCAGAGAGAGATAGAGGGGTGATCATATTTTTTGATTGTTTATTATTATTATTATTGAAATAATGAAAATGCTCTAAAAATGATTGAAATGATGAAGACAGAACTATGTAATTACACTGAATACCAGTGGCTATACAATTTGAATGGATTTATGCTCTATTATATGTACCAATAAAATTGATTTGTAAAAAAGAAGAATATTGTGATGCATAGGGAAATACAATTAATGTAATTTATCAAATGTAGTTAATAGTAATATTGTAATATTTTGATAATGATGGCAAAGAAGTTATTATACCACTGTTAGAGATTTAAAAAAAGAATATAGCGTTTGGTGTTATAAGATATGAATATGATTAAACATCTTTTCTTCATTTTCTTCATTAACAATGAGACTTTTGTCATGTCACTTAATCAAACGTGCTCACTTATTTATCTTTCTGAATATTGGAAAAACAATTGCATTTCTTTTTAGGCTTAAATGAGATAAATGTGCCTGGACAGAACTTTTTACAGTAATGCTTCTATAATTTGTTAAGCTGCCTTTTGTCTGTTATTTTATTTTTGAAGTTAAAATAAATTTTACTTAAAAAAATTTATCCAAACCATAATATAATGGGAAGACATTTTTAACGTATTAAAAGATAATAACTGTCATCAAAGAATTCAATACTCTGAAATATCTTTCAAATATAAGAACACATGAAGACTTTTTTCAGGAAAATTAAGAGACAAACACACATACTTACACACATCCATAGAAATAATTTATAGTGAGCAGAACTATACATCAAAAATATTTCAAGCAGAAGGATTAAGATAACAGAGGTAAACTTGGGTGTATTCAAAGAAATAATGAGACATTTTTAGGTCATTGGAATTATTTTACAAGATCTTGTAATGATAGATACAGGCCATTATTCATTATTTTAGAACCTATAGAACTGTACGGTACAAAATGTAAACCATAATATAAACCATTGAACATGTGTACTGGCATGCTTCCATATTTGTTCATCAAGTGTAATAAATGTACCATAATCATTTAAGATATTATTAATAGGGGAAAATGTGAGAGGGGGTAAGGGTAGGGTATATGGCAGTCCCCTATATGTTCTATGTGACTTTTCTGTAACCTAAAGCTTCTTTGAAAATAACATGGAAAAAAAAAAGACACTAGAGGAACATATAGGAAAAAAGAGAAAGAAATATAACACTAAAATGGAAAGTTGAAAGGAAATGTATCAAATATTAGATTTTTAAACTTGTAAATGATCTACAAATAAATGACTAATGGAAAACTAGTTTCATTCATTGTGGGGCATAAGCCACATATAAAAATAAATTTTATAACAAAATGTAGTTCAAAGAAAGCATAGTTAATTTAAAAAGGACAGAAAAAA
>JAKSZT010054196.1:4343799-4377477 GCA_026826555.1 Tolypeutes matacus
TAAAAAATGGGCAAGTGACCTGAAAAGACACTTCTCCAAGGAAGAAATACAAATGGCTAAAAAGCACATGAAAAAATGCTCAACATCACTTGCTATTAGGGAAATGCAAATCAAAACTACAATGAGATACCATCTTACACCCATCAGAATGGCAGCTATTAAAAAAACAGGAGACACTAAATATTGGAGAGGATGTGGAGGAATAGGAACCCTCATCCACTGGTGGTGGGACTGCGGTATGGTCCAGCCACTGTGGAGGACAGTTTGGCGGTTCCTCAGAAAACTAGCAATAGATCTTCCATACGATCCAGCAATTCCACTGCTGGGTATATACCCAGAAGAACTGAAAACAAAAATACAAACAGATATATGCACACCAATGTTCATAGCGGCATTGTTCACCATTGCCAAAAGTTGGAATCAGCCCCGGTGCCCATCAACAGACGAATGGATAAGCAAAATGTGGTACATACATACAATGGAATATTACTCAGCTGTAAGAAGGAACAAAGTGCTAACACATGGAATAACGTGGATGAATCTTGAAGACCTTATGTTGAGTGAAGCAAGCCAGGAACTAAAGGATGAACAGTATATGACCTCACTGATCTGAACTGAGGAAAGTGAGCAGTTTCTGAGAACCATTGTCTTAAAAATAGGTTAACAAAGGAGAGTAAGAGGAGAGCAGGCATTGAGCTATCACCCATATGGACATAATCTATGGTAAAGGGATAGAGTGTGGTTGCATGTTGGGGGATGGGGCAGATGAGTGGTTGTGTTCCTGGGTTTGGTGGTGCAAAACTGGGGGGTGGGTGGATTAGGAAGGGCTGGTTGAAATCCCCAGGGCATGTAACTGTGAATCTAGACATTCCATGGGTTGGGAGAGGGGGGTATCACGGGCCCTGGGGGGCCTGGGGAGAAGGGAAAAGTCAAGATCTAATGGGTTCTTTGGTGGATATGGGGAAGGTCCTTACAGTAATGGACACAGGACATGGTAAATATCATCAAAATTATTAAACTGTATCATCAAAATTATTAAACTGTATCATCTAAATTGTAAACTATACTGTAAATACTGACAATGTTTAGTTGCTATATTTTGCTATCTGCATAACAGTTATAACAATGCTAACAACCAAAAAAAAAAGGGGGGGTAGTTAATATGGGGTGGGGAAGGGGGGGTGGTTTGGTATCTGGGAGTCTCCGGCACTCCGTGTGTGAGTTTGCTGTGACCTAAAACTTCTTTGAAAATTAAATGAAAAATTTGGGAGACAATGGGGATTGAGAGGAGGAAGGTGTCATGGCACACCAGACATCCGATAACACAGTGATAAAGGGAAGGAAAAAAAGGAAAAAGAAAAGAGAAAGGAAAAAAAAATGAATATATATATATATATTTTAAAGGCATTTCCTTTGCTTTTTTGCCCATTTTTTGAATGTCCCAATCCACTAATAATATTTTATTTTGTTTTGTTCTTTGTTTGATTATTTGTTTTTTTTCCTTCTCTTTTTTTTTCCCCCTGAGTTTCCTTATGTTTGTCTCTTGCATGTAAGCTTATCACACTTTTTTCTTTTTCCTAGTAAGTGTATTTGATTATTTTATGGACTAAATATTCATGGAGGATTTGGATCACAAAAGGGTTACAATGGGTACTGCGGGGGATTATCGGGGGGGTGTCTGGGGTGGGGGTTTTGTGGGGATTGGTTCATCCAAATATACATGAAAGATATACAAAATCATTCAAAGGATCGGGGGATGGGGCATGGTCACGATGGGTGGATAATCACACAATAAATGAGGGAATCTGAATTCCTAGCCTGTAGAGCTCTGCCACAGTCTCCAAGGGAGCAGCCATAGTCCTCTGAGTGTAGGGACAGTGCCTGTCAAAATAGGATGACCCACTGATGTGGTTTTTTTTTTGTTGATGACTACCCTTGTGAGTCTTTGCTCTTGTAAATGAGACTTTGCTGCAGTTGTGGGGTGCCTAAGGGTGCCACCTGAGAGCCTCCTTGTTGCTCAAATGTGGCCTCTCTCTAAGCCAAACTCAGCATATGATTGCATTACCTTCCCCCCAACGTGGGACATGACTTCCGGGGATGAGCCTCCCTGGCAACGAGGGATTAATACCAAGTGCCAACTGGCATCACAACTGGAAAAAGACCTTGAATAAAATGGGGAAATGGTAAAGACAAATGAGTTCAAGTGGCTAAGAGACTTCAAAGAGAGTCGTGAGGTCATCCCAGAGGTAACTCTTACACACACCTCAGTAGGAGCTCATAGAACATCTAAGTGCCTATCACCCCACTCAGAGGGGTTCCCGAGAGCTCCGGAGACACCCTGGTCCTATATAAGGGGGGATAGCCCCAGAGACTGATGCCTTATCAGTGGGTTCTATTTTGGAATCTGTGCTCCTGAGAGTGACAGAATTAGACTCAAATAAGTCCTCCCTGCACATGGTTCACCAGTCCCTTCTATTCAAACCTATATGTGATGCTGGAGTTTTTAGGTATACTTCCAGAGACTGGAGCCTCCCGCCTACCTATGTGCCAGGTGTGCATGAAATCTAGGTGATGCTGCAACTCCTACCCTACAGCTCAATGGACTCATCCAAGTCACCTGGTGAGGAGACAACGATGGGCAATGGCCATCCCAGAGAATGGAGAGGGCCTGCATCTGCAGGCAGGATCATCCCACCCACCATATCCATGGAATATAAGCCCTCTCTCACTTGGAGTTGGAATGGACATCACCATCCCAGTCCCCTCAGGATTGGGGGAAGAACTATGGACTAGAGTGGACTTGATGGTATTCTCTTGTTCACATATGGTGATTCTAGCAATGCAAGAAATTATAACAATGAGGTGGAGTCAGTGGCCACTTGACACTTTTGGGGTAGGGAGGGGATGAGCAGTTGAAATACAGGGGCTTCTTTGGGAGTTGGAGGTTGTCCTGAGTACTGTTTTGGCAACGGATGTAGGCCATTTTAAATCAGCACACACCACTCAGGACTGAGTGTGAGAGAGTGTGGTCTACAGTGTGAACTGTGGTCTATGGTTGGTGGCAAGGCTCCAGGATGTGTAAGTTCATTGAGGGTGGTGGGCCACACTTCTGGGATATGTTTGTGTGGGATGTGGTGGGAGGTGTGGTAGGTGGGCAACATGGGAATCCCAGTGGGTTCCGTGTAATATTTTGGGTAATCTAAGCACCTCTTAAAATATATGTATATATATATATATATAAATAACATTTTTGTAAGCAAATACACATATATGAATATATATTTATATATCATTTTGCAAATGTTTGTATGTATTGTGAGAATTTTGATTTTTATCCACAATAAAAATAAATTAAAAAAAGAAAATGCAACCTTAGGCTGTATAACATAGTGAAACATCAGGTGAAATACTAATATGGGTATTATTGAGTATATAAGAATATTTTTACAGTAATCAAATATAAAAAAAAAACAAATAGCAATAGATATTGTATAAACATATATATTTTAAAAATCATACTAAAGTGATTTTATTTGGTATTGGTGTATGATAATAGAATTGTAAAAATAAATTTATAAAGTTTAAAATTTAGAAAGTATAATATAATGTAGATATATATATATATATTTGAAAAAATTGAATAGTTTTAAATTAGCAGAATATTTTTTTAAATAAGTAATGGTTTTATTATTGATTTCCTAAAGGAATTAATAGATATTTTAAAAGTTATTTTAATTTTTCTTGTTAAACATTAATAGATATAACCCACATAAACTGAAGCTTTGGGGACACTCAATAAGTTTTTTTTTTTTTTTTTTAACAATTTATGGAAGTATATCGTTCATACATGAACATACATAAACTATAAGTGTTCCGTAAACATCGTGAACTTACAAAACAAATATTTTACCTCTGAAGTAAGGTTGAATATTATTTTAAATGTTCAAAAATTTTTAGGAACAATAAAAGATACAATTTTACAGAGAAAATCTTAAAATAAATTTCAGAGGAAAAACATTTATAATTCTATTGCACGAAGGCAAGCAATATATCTAATTACAATTATGAAAGTTTATACAACCAAAAAGTAAAATCCTTGAAAAATCATAAAGTACTTTTAAAAATATCCTTTGAAAGCAGTTTTTAATTTCCTAGATTGCCTATGAAATATCCCACGAAGTAGTTTGGCTCTTAATAATTAGAAATTATTAGCTTTTAGTTTGAGACCATGAGAATATCCAAATCAAAGCATATTGAAGTTAATGCTCTCTTTGAATCTTGTGGTGAAGGCTCCACTTTCATCAAGCACTGGGATGGTAGCCAGGCTCTAGACCTCATCAAGTATGAGGTTAGCACCCAGACTTTCCTCTTTCCTCAAAGCACCTGAGAAATCTAGAGTGCTAACACTCTTCCTGAACAACAGGTCAGAAGGCCTGCCCTCTCCAATGCTAGGGCATACTCACCTTTTCCACACACATGAGTAGGCATTCTCTCTTGCCTGTGAAGATGTCTTTGGTCCAGACATTAGTCCCCATGGTTCTGTCTTTGAAATGAGTTTTCCTTCAATTTCTCCATTTTCTGTTTCTTTTAGTCCAGGCTGGCAGAAGTTCTCTTCATAGATATCTCACAAAAAAACTTGTCAATTTTGCATATACTGCACAGGGGGTCAAAACATTCAGACAAAAGAACTTTCCAAAAATCCTTTCAGAATATCTGCATTTCCAATCCTGCCTTGCACTGAATGGGCTGACTCAATCTATGTCCACTTAAATCCTCATAAGTAGCAATATCCATTGAGAAATCACTTTCTGGAAGCTCAGAATTTTCCAAAGCATTATTTTTTGTTTCCTTTGTGCCCAGGAGTTCAGTTCTAAACTCATCCTTTTCCTTTCATATCTTACTATAAGCTGCAAGGAGTAACAAGGCTGCACTTTCTACCTGTAGCTTGGAAACCCACTCAACTAGAAGTCCAAGCTGGTCAATTTCAAATTCTGCCTCTCATCTGACATAAGACCTAAAATTTGCCAAGTTCTTTTCCACTTGAAAACAAGGGTCACCTTTCTTCCAGTCAGCAATGACACAATAATTTCTGTCTAAAGTCTCTTCTGAAGTTCCATTAGCATCCATATTTCTACAACCAGTCTCATCTAAGCAATCTAGGTCTTTTCTATCAAGCACCTCAATTCTTCCAGCCTCTACCCATTAACAAATTCCAAAACCATTTTGACATTTTTGGTATTTGCAATAACAGCACCCCATTATTCTGGTACCGACATCTGTATTAATTTCCTCAGATGCTTAAATCAGACACCATGAAATGGGCTGGCTTTAAACAATGAGAAATTTTTAGCTTACATTTTGAGGCCATTAGAATGTCCAACTAAAGTCATAATAAAGGTGATCCTTTCTTTCGGAAGACTGGCTGTCAGCCATCCAAGCTCCTCTGCCAAGGATTCTGGAATAAAAGGAAAAACTACTTGTATTAGTCAGCCAAAGGGGTGCTAATGTAAAATACCAAAAATGGGTTGGTCTTTATAAAGGGTATTTATTTGGGGTAGAAGTCCACAGATACCAGGCCATAAAGCGTTAAGTTTCTTCTCTCACCAAAGTCCATTGTCACCTGTTGGAGCAAGACAGCTGCCGATGTTTGCCAGAGTTCAGGCTTCTAGTGTTCCTCTCTTCCTGGGGCTGCGTTTCTCTCTGGGCTTAGCTCTTCTGGTTCCTCCACAAGGTCAGCTGTAGACTCTCAGGCGAACAGCTCACTTCTCTTATTCTGGGGCCTTTTCTCCAACATCAAAACTGCTTCTCAAAAATTGCTTCAACTCTGTTCTTTGCCTTGCCTTTTATATTCGATTCCCCACCCACTAAGGGATGGGGCTCAATGCCCTACTGATGTGGTCCAGTCAATGCCCTAATCATAACCTAATCATGCCCAGATTAACAGATCAGTTTACACGCATGATCCAATTATATTTTTGGAATTCATAATTACATCAAATTGGCCAATGGTTACACTACTTCAAATGTATTTCTAAATAAGCATATCTTAAAAGAATTAAAATATCTGCTGCATCCCAGTATCAATTTTAAGACCATTAAGTGTTTCTAATAGTGTGAGAATAAAATGGTACCCTGGTTTATGACTTTCAAATTAACAAAAATAACCGTTATTAAAAGCAAGGATGAACTCACTTATGCCTAAAAATATCTGGCCAATAATTCATTCAATATAAAAGACAAAACTAGTTGTCAGGTTATTGCTGTGAGTATACGATTATTATCTAGCTTTAACACAACATGGACCTTAAAAATAGTATAAATTCAATAATTGATTCTGGTTGTATACAAGACTGCAGACCCAGAGCATAAAATAATAACCAGAATGAATAGTTTACCTAGAAAATATTTTCAATGACTATTAGTCATGGAATAATTAATAGTTACTAGCAGTTGTTAGCATTTATATGCAGCTTTGTATTGCTGTACATTATAAAAACTTACAAAAATGCCATATAAATAAGTAAAGGTTTATGTATGGTCAATGGTAGAAACAGGAGAGAAAAAGGAAGGTTTGTAAAAATACTGGAATTTTCATATCTACTGGATTTGAGAACTCATTTCAATACAATGATACATGAAGAATTTGAAGATTTTTTTGCATGAATGAATGTGATGATTAAATTCATTGGGTCAACTGGGTCAGGTTATGGTGTCTAGAATTTTGCCAAGCATACACTAATTTGATTGTTATTGTGAGGATATTTCATGGATTTAAATCATCAGTAAATTGATTTCACCTAAGGCTAATTGCATCTACAATCAATGTGAAGTTTTCCTTCAATGCTGAGAGCAGTCTTATCTAATTAGTTGGAAGGCTTTAATATGAGAAGTGATAATTTAGTAGTAGAAGGGAGAATTTCCATCTCTACTTCAGCCAGCCAACTTCTCCTGGGGAATTCATTGATAACCTTCATTGGAGTTCCCAGCTTGAAGACTGCCTTATTGACTTTAGAATTGTCCATCTACACAGTCCTGAGCCAATTCCTATGAAAATCTCATAACACTTATAAGATAGATAGATAGATGATAGATAGATAGATAGATAGATAGATAGATAGATAGATAGATAGATGATAGATAGATAGATAGATAGATAGATAGATAGATAGATAGATAGATAGAAGATAGATGATAGATAGATGATTGATAGATTTATTTCTGGTCAGTTTCTTTTTCCCTTGAGTACACTGACTAATACCGATTTTAGTACTGTGAGTAGTTCTTGAGAAACAGAATCTTATTTTTAACATTGTTCTAGTGAATTAGTTCTCTATCTTTATTAGATTCAAAGGTAGTAATGATTCTTTTTTCAACAATCAACCTGGAACTGATAGTCCATGGCATGAGTTGGCAATAGAGATATGTAAAATATCATCATTGGATAAGGCTGTTCAAATGTATATGAAGGAAGGCTATGGATGAGAAAGTTTTTAATATTTCAACATACTTTTGTGGAGTTAAAAATTAAAAGGATATGGCTGGTTGTTACTAAATAATTTGGACACAGTTTTAAAAGAAAAGGATGAAAGCTTCACATTTCCAACTTAAGTGTTGAATGAGGGACATGAAAGTTGCTATGTGTGCCTTGAGAGAAAATTTATTTTGTGTCACCATAGACTTGAAATTTCTGAAGTCCAGACCCAAAACCTTATCATATGAGTGGCTGAATTACAATGTAAATGAATTCTCAACTTTGCAGGGTATATGCTGTAAAGTTAGGGCATTCATTGGAAATGAATAGGATACTGAAAATTGGAAAGGGAACATATGGGTTAATAATAATAAAGATGGGGGCTTTAAAAGCCTAGATTATGTTGAGTCTTTGCCAGATATAACTGTAATGATCTTCCGTAAGAAATCAGCCACCTAATCTTCAATCTGTCCTGATAAATCTGTGTCTGTTAAACCTAAAAACACCTCCCATAAAGAAAAATCTCTCACTCTTCTCTGAAGAGATTAATCCTGTTTCACCAGATGAAAGTACAATGGAATGCCCTGAGTTAGCTTCCATGGCACTTCTAATATTTCTTATGACCCAACTCCACCACCTGTCTTTTCTTCCAGAACTACAAATAGATATAAAGTCCCCAAAGACCTGAAAATGTGAGACACAATTTGTGATCCATGAGGAAATGGGCTACATTTTAAAAGAACTGAATGACTGCACAATTTACATAGACAGAAATCAGGGAAATATGTGTGGGAATAGATACTAAGAGTGGGTGACAATGGTGGAAGGAACACAAAGTTGGATCAGGCTGAATCATATTGATATGGGCCCACTAAGCAGAAATTCTGTATTAAAAGTTGAACCTTAAGGAGTTAGAATGGACATTACTGTTTGTTCTGTAGTTAGCTGAATCATGGGTCTAAATGTGGCCTACAATGCCAGAGGTCAAAATGCAGAACTTCCCTGATATAATGTAGATAAAGAGAACAAAAGACATAGAGAGATTGGAATGTCAGAGTGGATTTATCATATAAAACCTGATCACCTGCCCCAGGAATATCCAGAGGATACAACATTCACCAGGACTTTGTGGAATAAATTTATGAGACTAACCACATCATCCTTGATGGTCTTTGTGGCTGCTCTTATCTGAAGGTCATGTATTACTGGAACTACTGTTATCGAAATTGTATGCTAAATCACTATGGGGATGATCAGATGCCAAGTTGAGTGAAGACAAACGGAAGCACTTAATTGACAATGGATGTTGCTACCAGAACGGACAGAAGACTCAAAGCAGTAATCATAAGTCTGATTCACACAGACCTTTAGCATTGCCTAGTAGGTCTGGAGTATCTAGTAGTAAAATAGATGGGCAGTCTACTAAATTCTTACTTGATTGGTATAAGAAGAAGAGCTCTGTGTCAAGGGAACAAAAGTCTATCTATAATTACAAAAACAGATATTCATAGACCTTTAATCAATTCCCAGAGACAGTTTTTAGACCCAAAGACCCTTCAGTGAAGGGAAGGCCAGGTCCCTTTGTGAAATGCCCTTGCTACACATGCAAAATTTTATATAGTTAACCTCCCTTCCAACCTTCCCCCAATAGCTATGGCCTTTTACCAAGAGAGCAGTGCATTGGAGAAAAAGAAATTATCAGATATTTGGGGGATTATTAGAAGCAGTCAGAAGTGATATTAAATCCAGGAGACCAAAAACATTACTGTGGTCCACAAATCAGTGTAGAGGCTTATGGAGATCAGGTGATCAATGGAGTTTTACCTCTGATATTTCTTCCAGGGGACCCAGTGTTTCCCTGGACCCATTCTATGGTTATTTCCCCAGTTCCATAATGCACGATTGCATTATGTGCAATCTGGCAGAATCTCCACATTGATTTCCTGATATGTGGAGTGAAAGCTAATATGGTAGGAAAGGCCAAGAGGAATCCAATAGAACTGCCTCTACCTAGTAAAATAGTAAATAAAATCAATACCTCATTACTGAGAGGTTGCAGAGATTAGTGCCATAATCCAGGACTTGACAGTTGCAGGGGTGGTAATTCCCACCACATTGCCATTCAATTCTCCTATTTGACCTACATTAAAAAAAAAAAGGTTCTTTGAGGATGAGAGTGGATTATCATAAACATAACTAGGTGCTGACTTTAATTACAGCTGCTGTTCCAAAGATGATATCATTGTTGGAAGAAATCAATATATCACTTAGTTTACTTGGTAGACAGCTATTGATGTGGCAAATACTTTTTTCTCATTTTTTAAAAATAAAGGCCACCAGAAAGAGTTTGCAGTCAGCTATCAAAGCAAAAAATATATCTTCATTGTCCTACTTCTGGCATATATCAACTTTCCAGAACTTTCTCATGACCTAGTCATCGGGGACCTAGATCAGCTCTCCTTACCTCAGATATCACACTGGTCATTATATTGATGATATCATGCTGACTGTACCCAGTACCTAGTGAGAAAGAAATAGTAACTATTCTAGATTAATTGGCAAGGCATTTATGTTTTGGATGGTGGGAAATAAATCCAACAAAATTCAAGGTCCTTCTAGTTCAGTGAAATTTCTATGTATCCATTGGCACGGTGCACGTTGCAATATCTCTTCTAAGGTGAAGAATAAGCTGTTGCATTTACCCCCTCCTTAAACTTAAAAAGAGACACTATACCTAGATGGCCTCTTCGGATTTAGGAGACAACATAGTCCTTATTTGGGTGTGCCTTTCCTGCCATTCACTGAGTGACCTGAAAAGCTTCTAGTTTTGAAGAGGGTTTGGAACAATAGGAGACTATACAATAGGTCCAGGATGTGGTGCAGTCTGCTCTGCCACTTGTACACATATGATTCAGCAGATCCAATGGTGCTAGAAGTGTCAGTGACAAAAAGAGGTGTGAGTTTGAACAATAGACTTGATTACTGGGTTATAAGAAAAGAAATAAACAGGACATTCAAAACTTAAAAAAAAAAAAAAAAGAGTTGCTTTCGTGAATGTTTTACAGTCCCTTATAAGACAGTCACAGTGCAGACCTTTAGTATTTTGGAGCAAATCCCTGCAATCCTGTGAAGAGAACTACTCTCCTTTTGAGAACAGCATTAGCCTGCCACTGGGCCTTAATAAAGACAGAGTACTTATATATAGGCAACCAATTTTTCATGAGCCCTGAGTTGCCCATCATGAACCGGGTTTTGTCTAACACAAGTCTTAAATTGGGTGTTCACAACAGCACTCCATCATAAAATTGAAGTGGTATTTCAAGATAAGATTATAGCAGACCCTGAAGGCACAAGTAAGTTATATTGGGAAGTGGCCCAGATGCCCATGGCCTCCACTCCTGACATATTATCTTCTTCTTATAAACTCATAACTTTGACCTCTTGGAGAGTTCCTTATGATCAGTTGACTGAGTAAGGAAAAGCTCAGTCTTCTTATACACATGGTTCAGCGTGATATACAGGTAACACCAGTGATTGGAAAGATGCAGCATTAAAGCCCCTTTCTGGAACATTCCAGAAGGACAATAGTTGAAGGGAAATCATTCCAGTGAGCAGAATTTCAAACAGCTGCTTGTCCATTCAGCCTGGAAAGAGCAATTGCTGGAGGTTGTTTGTTATGCTGATTCATGCTCTGCTGCCAATGGTTTGGCTGGATGGCCAGGGACTTGGAAGGAAATGTTTAGATAAATAGTGACAAAGAGATCTGGGGAGAGAGGTATGTGGACATATTTTTCTGAGTGGGCAATAAACATGAAAATATTTGTCTTTCATATGAATACTCACCAAATGGTGATTCAGCAGAGGAAGATTTTGATAGTCAAGTGAATAGGATGACCCATTTTGTGCATACCAGTCTATCTCTTTCCCCAGCCACTCCTGTCTTTGTCCAATGGGCTCATGACCAAATTGGTATTGGTGGTAGAGATGGAGTGATGCTTGGTTACGGCAGAATGGACTTCAACTCATCAAGGCATAACTGGATATAGCTACTAATGATAGTCCAATCTGTTAGAAGTAGAGAATTAGTCCCCAATATGACAGCATTCCCCAAAGTATTCAGACTGCTAACTGCTAACAAGTTGATTACATGGCCAACCTCCTTCATAGAAATAACAGTATTTTGTTCTAAGTGAAAGAGGCATACATTCCAAGTATGGGTTGAACTTCTCTGCATGACATGGTTCTGAAAATAATTACCTTCTGTGGACTGACAGGATTTCAAATCCACTGTAATGGTATTCAATACAGCATTGCTTCTGAACAATGTACCTACTTCATAGCAAATGAAGTATGGGAATGGGCTTATGGAGTTAAATGTCTTACCATGTTCACTACCACCTTGAAGTAGCTGATATAAGTGTGGAATGACTTTTAAGACTCAGTTATAATTTCAACGGGTTCTCTTGCAGGCTACAGCAATGTTCTCCAGGAAACTGTATAATCTATAAATCAGTGTCTATTCTAGGTGCTGTTTCTTCCATAGCCAGGATTTATGGATCTAGTAATTATGTGGTGGAAATAAGAGAGGCATCTCTCACTATTATCCCTAGTGATCCAATAGAAAAATGTTTGCTTCTGTTCCCTCAACCTTAAGCTCTGGTTTTCTACAGGTCTTAGTTTCAAAAGGAGGACTGCATACATCAAGAGACACAACAATGATTCCACTGAACTTGAAGTTAAGTGTACTACCTAATCATTATGGGTTCCTCATGCCTCTGAATCAACAGGTAAAGAAGGGAATTATTGAACTCACTGGAGTGATTGCTTGACTATCAAGGGAAAATATGAAAGCTACTATAGACAACGGGTGAAAAAGAGCTTGCCTGGAATACAGGAGATCACCTAAGGCATCTCTTAGTACTGCCATACCCTGTGATAAAAGTCAAGGGAAAATTGCAAGAACCCAATCCAGACAAGGTTACTAATAACACAGATACTCCAGGAATAAACATTTGGGTCACCCTTCTGGGCAAAGAACCATGGCCAGCTGATGTGCTTGCTGAAGGGAAAGAGAATATGGAATGGGTAAAGGATGATTGTAGTTATAAATATAAGCACTGACCATATGACAATTTACAGAAATAAGGATACTCATGGTTATGAATATTTCTTCCTTATTTTGTGATAAATATTTTCGTTATTATATGTAAATCAAATATCTTTATTTGATTCCTTATCTTATACCCTTGTCATATGACATAAGTTGTATTAACTTCATGCCACAGTATTTAAGTTATAGGATATGAAGTTTAATAGTGAATATTACCTTAGGATTTGCACACTATTTTGGAAAGTTAGTTTGTTTCCAATTTTACACAGGACAGGTGAATATTGTTAGGCAAAAATATAACTGTCCTTATTTTTACATAGAGATTAAGTATGGTTTAAGGAGACATGTGTGGATGCCAAGTTGACATGGATGGACTGGGATGGTTAAATTCATGTGTCAACTTGGCAAGCTTATGGTGTCCAGATTTTTTCAATAAGATTGATATTATGAAGAAATTTCATGGATTTAAATAATCAGTAAGTTGATTGGATATTTGGCTGATATTTTCTACAACAAAATTGTAGATTGCCTTCAACAATGAGAGAAGTCTCATCCAATTATTTCAAAGCCTTAAAATGAGAGGAGATGATGTCAGCAGTTAGAAAGGAGAATTTCCATCTCTAATTCAGTAGGCCACCTTCTCTTGGGGAATTCATCAAAAATCTTCAGTGGTGTTCCCACTTTTTGTCTGACTTTGAGATTTAGAATTGAGAACCACCATAGTCATGTGAGCCAATTCCTATATAAAGTTTTATATATATATATAAATATTGTATATATTGTTAGTTCTGTTTCCCTAGTGCACCCTATTACACTGATCAAGAAGTCAAAGGCAATAAAGGAAGAATAAGTATAATTAGTAGCAATAGAACAAAAAGGTGAAGATATGGGGAAAAAAAGAGAAGAAACTGAAAAAAGAACACAACAATGACAACAGATGAGAAGGAATAAGAAGGAGCAGGAGGAAGAGGAGGGGGAGTAACAGTGGAAGAGGGAGAGGAAGAGGAAGAAAAGAAGGAAAAGAAGGAGGAGGAAGAGGAGGATGAGCAACAGGGGGAGGAGGAGGAGGAGGTGTCAGATGGAGAGAAGACTTTATAAGAAAATTAATTAGATCAGTCATACCTACAATGATCCTGAAGTTTAATTACATTTTCAAGGTGCAGAATTAGAAAATCAGATAGATATTTTATTGGCAAGTGTGGAATTATCCAAAAAGAAGATATTTGAAGCCATAAAAATGAATAAAATATAAAAGGACAAACACTGTATGAATGTGCTACTATGAACCAAATATATTGTATAACATATTGTTTGATTTAAAAAAAAATTTATATGTGTCCATTATATTTGATTGAGAAATGTATATATTTATTCATCGGTGATGACTTTTTAGTTTTTAATTGTTTATATTTTCAATTATTAAATGTAAAAAATAAAGTGAAAAAAAAAGGATATATAGAACTTCCACTAGTACTTAGAATGTAGAAATCTGCAAAGATTTCACTGGTATTCTGTTGTAGACATATCGTGATTCAAGTAATGAGAAAAATTACCACAGTGAGGTAGAGCCAGTGGCCACTGGAAGCTTTCGGGGCAGGGAAGGGAAAAGCAATTGTAATACAGGGGCTTTTTTGGGACTTGGGAATTATCCTGAGTGATATTACAATGATAGATATAGGCCATTTTACATCAGCATATAACATGCAGAACTGTGTGGGAGAGAGTGTGGTCTACAATGTGAACTATGGTCCATGCTTAATGGCAAAGCCCCAGGATGTGCATATCCATTGCAGTTGATGTGCCACACTAATGAAAGATGCTTATGTGGGAGGTTATGGAAGGTGTGGGAGGTTATTGATTGCATTATTGAATGCAAAGGACAATGAGAGTGTTTGGGAAGCAGAAAGAGAAAAGCAAGGTGTTACATAAATGGGCACACCAAATAGATAAAAAGCACCAATTTCTCATCAGGCACCATGGACGCATGAAATATTTAAAGTGCTGAATGAAAACAACTACCAGTCAAGAATTTTACATTTGGTGAGATTCACTTTCATAAATTAGGGTGAAATTAAGACATTATTAGATAAATAAAAGCTGAGGGAGTTCATCATCACTAAACCTCTCTTGTAAGTAACTCTAAAGAGAGCTGTTCAGATTGAAAGGAAAGGACATTGTACAATGGTTCAAATCAGCATAGAGAAATAAAGGCCTATTATAAAGGGAACCAATTGGTAACAATAAATAATAATATCATGGTATTGTATTGTTTGGTGTGTAACTAGACTTATTACTTTCAACTGGTGCTAACATGAATATACATAATAAGTAATGATAAATCCATGGTTTTTAAAAATGGGGAGGGTTGAAGGATTTATTTGAAAAGTATATGTGAATGATATTGAAATAGAATTGGTATCAGAAAAATTATAATTGTTACATTTTAGTATGTTAAATTTTAACCCCATGGTAACCACAAGGAAAACTGATAAAATTTTTTTCCAGATAAAAATGAGAAGTAACTAAATGTGATATAACACAAGAAAGCAAATAAACATAAAAGTAGGCTTTAGCAAAAGTGAGGAACAAAAATCATATGAGTTATAAAGACTCAATATCAAAATAGTAGGAGAAAGTCCTGTATTATCAGTAGTGACATTAAATGGAAATGGATTAAACTCCCGAGTCAGAAGGCAGATATTGACAGAATGGATTAAAAAGCATGCAAAGACTCACCATAAAGTCAAAGATACAAATAGTTTGAGGGTAAAAGATGGAAAAAATATATCATGCAAGTAATAATGAAAAGATATATGGGTTATATGTACTAACATTGGGTAAAACAGACTTTAAGTAAAAAACTGTTACAAGGGACAAAGATGGTCATTATTTGTTGACAAAGGGGATAATTCAACAGGAATATGTAACAATTATGTACATGCACCTAACCACAGAGTCCCAAATTACATGAATATAACACTGACAGATTTGAAGGGGGAAATTTATGATGCTTAATAGTAGGAGACTTTACTATACCACTCTCGATAATGGATAGGACATCTAGTCAGAAGATCAATAAAGAACTAAAGGACTTAATGTTACACTAAACCAACTACATCTAACAGACATGTATAGAACACTGCACCCAATGAAAATAGAATAAACATTCTTCTCAAGTACACAAGGATAAGTCTCAGGATAGACCATATATTGGAAAAAAACAAGTCTAAATACATTCAGAATATTGAAATCATACAATGTATATTCCCTGACCAAAATAGAATGAAGCTAGAAATAAAAACACAGGAAGAAATGGAAAAGGAACAAATACGTGGAAATTATACAACATACTATTAAACAACCGATGGGTTAAAGAAGAAATCAGAAGTGAAATTAGGAAATACCTTGAGGCAAAGGAATGTGAAAATAGAACATCCCAAAACTTACAGGATGCAGCGAAGACAGTGAGGAGAGATAAATTTATAAGTCTAAATGTTTATATTAAAAAAGAAGAAAGACTTCAAATCAAAGACCTAAACACAAATTAAAAGAACTAAGTAAAGAAGAGCAAATTAAATGCAAAATCAGCAGAAGGAAGGAAATAACAAAGATTAGAACAGAGATAAAAGAAACAGAAAAAAATATTACAGGGAATCAACAAAACAACAGTTAGTTCATTGAAAACATCAATAAAATTGTCAAACCTTTAGCTAGATTGACAAAGGAAAAGAGAGAGAGATGATACAAATAAATAAATAGAAAAGAAAAGGGATTCATTACTTCTGACCTGGCTTAAATAAAAGTGACTATAAGAGGATATTATAAACAACCTAGACAAAATGCATAAATTCTTAGAAACACACAAATTAGATAACCTAGACAAAATGCATAAATTCTTATAAACACACAAATTTCCTACATTGACCCAAGAAGAAATAGATCTAGACAAATCAATTACTAGTAAAAAGATTGTAGTCACAAACCTCTCGAGAATGAAAAATCCAGGACCAGATGGCTTCACAGGAGACATCTACCAAACATTCCAGGGAAGATTTAACTACAATTCTGCTCAAACTCTTCCAAAAAATTGAAGAGGAGGGAACACTCTGAAACACATTCTTACAATGCCAGTGGCACTCTCATTCAAAAGCCAGATAAAGTAAACATAAGTAAAGAAAACTATGGTCCAATATCTCTTATTAATATAGATGCAAAAATCCTAAACAATGTACTAGCAAACCAAATCCAACAGCATATTCAAATAATTATACAACGTGATGAAGTGGGATTTATCCCTGATATGCAAGGTTGGTTCAACTTAAGGAAATCTATTAACGTAATACACATTCAGATTCTTTTCTAACATGACACCATCAGCTTGCATTCCTACCAATAATAGTTGAGAGATTCAACTGCTCTTCATTCTTGTAAGTGCTTTTTATTACCAGTTATCATTATACATTTTTATTTTAGTCATTTTAACGTTTTTTGAGATATATTGTGCTTTTAAATTTTAGTTCCCTATGACAAGTGGTATTAAACATCTTTTTGTGGGCTTAGATGCCCATTGTGCATATTCTTTGGTGATGTGTTCACATTTTTGCACATTTTTAATTGTTTTCTATTTTATCTTCATAATATTTAGTTTGAGTATTATTCATATATTATGGCTACATGTTCTTTGTCAAATACCTGTGATGCAAATATTTCTTTTTTTGTGTGACTACAATGGTGTATTTCACAGAGCTGATTTTATTATGGTGAAGTACAATGTATCCAGTTTTCTACAACGCTTCATCTATTTTGCATTTAATTTAAAAAATGGGACTAACCTATAGTCACACAGATATCCAATGTTTACATTAGAAGTTTTATAGTATTAAATTTCATATTAATGTCTAAAGTCCATTTTAAAAGATGCTTTATATATGCTGCAAATGATGAATTAATGTCTCCTTTTTTGGCAAAAGACTATTCAATTTTGTCAGCACAATTTAAAAAAATGTTTCTCCTATGGATAGTCCTTAGCATATTTGCCAGAAATCAATTGATCAGTTATGTATGAATCTATTTGTGAACTCTTTATTTGGTTCCATTTATTGAGGTCTTTATCTTTTTTAGAGATCATATATCATTGTGTTGTTTTTTTTTTTCTTTATTAAAGAAGTTGTAAGTTTACAGAATAATCATGCATAAAATACAGGATTCCCATATACGAGCACACCACCAACACCTTCCTTTGGTGTGAAAGATTTGTTAGGTGACAGTAGGTGACAGTACATTTTATAATTGTACTATTAATTAAAATCCATGGTTTAACTCAGAGTTCACTGTGATGGTAGTTCCATGGATTTTTAAAAAATTTTGTTCTGTTACATATAAACAATCTAATGTTTCTCTTTTTAATCATATTCAGATATATGTTTAAATGCTATTAAGTGTTATCATAACTTTGTGCTACCATCACCACCATGCTTTACCAAAACATTTCCATCATTCCAAATAGGAGTCTTATATATTTTAGCCTTAACTTTCAATTTCTTAGCCTCGCTCCTTTCCCTGGTAACCTCTATTCTAGTTTATGACTCTATGAATTTGCTTATGTTAATTGTTTCAAATTACTGAGCTCATAAAGTATTTACTCTTTTATGTTTGCCTTATTTCAATAAACATGATGTCCTAAAGGTTCATCAATGTTGTCACATTTAAACCACATTTTACCTCTTTACTGGTTGATGGACCCTTGGGTTGTTTCCATTTTTGGCAATTGCGAATAATGCTGCCAAGAATACTGGTGTGTAAATATCTGTTCAAGTCACTGCTTTCAATTCTTTGGGGGTATATACTTAGCCATGGGATTGCCGGGTCATACGGTAGTTCTATACTTAGTTTCTGAGGAACCACAGCACTGTCTTCCACAGCAGCTGCAACATTGTACATTGCCATCAGCAATGAATGTGTATTCCTATCACTCTGCCTTCTCTCCAACACTTGTTATTTTCTGTATTTTTTTTTTTTTAATAACAGCCCTTCTAATGGGCATGAAGTAGTATCTCATTGTGTTCTTGATATGTATTTCCTAGATGGCTAATGATTTTTTCTGACAATTTGTGTATCTTCTTTGGAGATGTCTGTTCCTGTCATTTGCCATTTTTAATTGGATTGTTTGGCTTTTTGTTTTTAAGTTGAAGAATTTCTTTATATATTCTGGATATTAAACCCTCATTTGATATGCGGTTTCCAAATATTTTCTCCCATTGTGTAGAATGTAGTTTTACATTCATGATAATGTCCTTTGAGACACAAAAGTTCTTTTAATTTCAATGAGGTCCAATTTTTCTATTTTTTCTTATGTTACTTGTGCTTTGAGTGTAAAGTCTAATAAACCATTGCCTAACACAAGGTCCTGAAGATACTTCTGTATGTTTTCTTGTAGGAGTTTGATAATTCTACCTCTTAAATTAAGGTCTTTGATCCATTTTGAGTTGATTTTTTATGTGGTCTGAGGTAAGGGTCCTCCTCTTTCTTGCAAATAGAGATCCAGTTTTCCCATCACCAGTTGTTGAAGAGACTATTTTTCCACACTATGTGATCTTTACCAATTTTTCAATAATCAGTTGGCCATAAATGTGAGGGTTGATTTCTGAGATCTCAATTCTATTCAGTTGGTCTATAGGTTTATCCTTGTGCCTTTACCTTCCTGTCTTGATTAGTGTGGTTTTGTAGCAAGTTCAAAGATCAGAAAGTGTGAGTCCTAAAAATTTGTTCCTCATTTTCAAGATGGCATCAGCTATTCGGGGCCAGTGATCCTTCTCTGTAAATTTGATGATTTATTATTCCATTTCTGCAAAGAAGTTGTTGAAATTTTAATTGGAATTTTAAAAAATCTATAAAATGTTTTGTGTAGTATTGACATCTTAATAATTTTTACTTTTTTCCATCAATGAATGCAGAATATCCTTCTTGTTATTTGGGTCTTTTTAATGTGTTGTATTAATGTTTTATAGTGTTCTATGTACAAATCCTTTACATCCTTGGATTAATTTATTACTAGATATTGGATTATTGTAGTTGTATTTTGAATGGATTTTTTTTTCTTATTTCTTCTTCTGATTGTTCCTTGCTTGTATATAGAAAAACTACTTATTTTTTCATGTTGATCTTGGACCTCACCTCTTTGCCAAATTCATTTAATACTCCTAGGAACTTTGATGTGGTGTTCAATAATGGTGTCCTTTTCACTGAAGTTATCTAGTTTTTGGCATACAGTTTTTCATAGTATGTTTTTGTAGTACTTTTTTTTTTTTAATTTCAGCAGGGTTGGTACTAATGGCATCTTTTTCATTTCTGATTTTCATTATACATATCTGTATTAGTCAGACAAAGTACAAGAACCCTGTTGGCTTTTATGAAGGGTATTTATTTGGGGTAGAAACTTACAGTCATAAAACCCTAAAGAGTCTAACTCAAGATACCATAAGAGGTTTTTTCTCACCCAGAGTCTGTTGCAACGTGTTGATGCAAGATGGTGGGCAATGTCTATGAGGGTTCAGTCTTCCTCCTCATCCCAAGGCTCCGTGGTCCCAGCTTCTTCCTATCTCAGCTGCAGGCTGGGACAAGTCTTGTCTCTCTCCCTGGGCTCATTTCTCTTGAGGCTCAACTTCTTTGCTCTCTCCACCAGGCCAGCTGTAAACTGTCAGATAAAAGGCTCATCACTCTTCTAGGGGCCTCTGCCAGGACTAATGGAGTCTTTTCTCTTTCCTCATGTATCTGTTTCTTTGTGGGCTCCACGATCAAAGCTCTAACATTATCCTCCATCATGTCATTTTCTCTGTGAGTCCCTGCGCACCAAGAGTGCAGGGACTCAACATCCTACTTATGTGGCCCAATCAAAGCCTGAAAAGTTATTTAATCCAGTAAAAGTGAAACCTGTGAATCCAATCAAATGTAATATGCCCAGAGGAACAGATCAGTTCACAAACATAATCCAATATCTACTTTTGGAATTTATAAACAATATCAAACTGCTACAGTATCCTCTTTTTTTCTTTGTTGTTCTCACTAAAATATGTGCTTTTTATTGATCTTTTCAAAAACCCGTGTTTGTTTTTGTTGATTCTCTATTGTTTTTATTTTTATTTTTATTTCATTTATCTCCACTCTAATCTTAGTTATTCCTTTCCTTTTGCTTATTTTGGGTTTAACTTGCTCTTCTTTTGTAGTACTTCTTGGTTTAAGGTTAGGTCTCTGATTTGAAGTCCTTCTTCTTTTATAATGTAAACTTCTAGAAAAATATATTTCCTTCTCAGCAATGCCTTTGCTGCAACCCAGAAATATTGGTATATGGTATTTTAATTTACATTCTCCTCAAGATAGTTTCTATTTATTTCTGATTTCTTCTTTAACCCATTGGTGTTTAAGAGAATGCTGTTTAATTACCATACATTTGTGAATTTTCCATTTCTCCCTCTATTCTTCGTTTTTAGCTTCATCCCTTTCTGGTCATATAAAATATATTGTATTATTTCAACTTTTTTTTTTTAATTTATTGAGGCTTGTTTTGTTTGGTCTATCCTGGAGAATGATATGTGTGCTCTCAAGAAAAATGTGTATTCTGTCCACTGGGTACAGTTTCTATATATCTGTTAGTTCTACTTGATTTACTTGATTTATTGTGTTATTCAAGTCCTGTACTTCCTTATTGATCTTCTGATTAGATGTTCTGTCCATTATTGAGAGTGGTGTGTTAAAATCTCCTCTAAATATAAAATCAACAACTTCTCCCTTCAAATTTGTCAGTATTTGCTTCATATATCTTGGGGCTCTGCTCTTAGGTGCATATATATATTAATAATTGTTACATCTTCTTTTTGAATTGTCCTTATTTTAGTTTGCTGAAGGATTCTAATGCGATATACCAGAAATGCATTAGCTTTTACAATAGGGATTTATTAGGATAAAAGCTTACAGTTCTGAAGCCATGAAAATGTCAAAATCAAGTCATAATCAAGAGATGATGCCTCATCAAGTTGCAGCTGTGGGTGGTCAGATACATAGCAGCAGTATCTAAAGATGCTTTCTCTCTGACCTCAGTTGTGTACATTCAGGCACATGGCAGTGTCTGCATGACTCTCTCTCCTCCAGACCTTGTCTCTTTTAGTTTCTGGTTAAAGTGGCTTCTGCTCAGCATCCGTGTTTCACTGATTCCAAGTTATGGTCCCCAGGGCCCTCTCTCTCAGCTTCTGGTTCCTTTCTGTCTTTTCCACTTTTATTTTTCTGTCTGTATCTACAACTTTTATTTTTCCATTTATAAAGGACTCACTAAGAGAATTAAGACCCACCCTGGGTCATGCCTTTCTAAGCACTCTAATGAAATGGCCCTTAACTGATCTAATCTAATTTAAGGTTAAGAATAGGTTCAATTTAAGAACATAATTTTCTGAGACCCACAAAAGACTCAAACCATCACAGTCCCCTTTATCTCTTTATAATTACCGTCTTTGCCACTTGTGAAAATTTTTGGCATCAAATCTATTTTATCTAACAGTAGTATAGCCACCCCAGCTCTCTTTCTGTTATTACTTGAGTGGTATTTTGTCCATACTTTTACCCTAAACTACTTGTATATTTGACAATATGGTCAAAATAAAAAAGAATATTAGAGTAAATTTCTAATTTACAGTTTTATTGAACTAAACTTGTAGAGAGTCCTTATTTTTCTGCTGATTCCTGGAAGAGTGGTAGTTCATTTTTTATTGCTACTAAAAGTAGAACACACTATGACTAATTTAATTATTAAAGTATGTACTCTAATTGGAGACTTATAATTTCCAAAGGATTGAGAAAGTAATGAAAAAGCTTTCTTTCACCTGTGGAAATTAAACTGCTCACACAATATTAAGGAATGTTATAAATATTATGCAGTTGCATTCCTATACTGGTTTAGCAATTGCTAAATTCAGGCTTTCTGGGTTCAAATATGTGCTTATCCTTGCAGCAGTTGATTGACCATGAACAAGTTCTGTAATCTCTCTGTGTCCCAGTTTCATCATGTGTAAATTCATCCTTTCAAATACATTTATGAGGCAATGTTCTAGGTGGTGGGGATGCAACATTGAACAAAACAGATAATAACATTTACTCATAGAGCTTTCATTTGGAGGAAACAGAGAAGAACAAAAAGGCATAAGCAAAATTCACAGAATATTAGATGGAGAGATTCACTATGGAAAATAAATACAGTGAGGATGAAGTATGGTAGCAGGTACAATTTTAAATAGGGTGGTAAGGGCTGGTCTTATGAGAAACAGATTGAGAGAAAATCCACGCAGTTATCTGAGCATAGGGAATTTCAGGAAAATGAAAGAAGTCAAAGGAAAATAAGGAATATTGGATATAGGGAAGTGTGAAGACATCAATGTGGCTGCTCCAAAGTGAGCATGACAGACTCAGTGATAAAAGATAGGTTGATAGGACTAAGGAGGAGAGGCAAGATCATTATGGCTATGGAGGCTCATGTAAAAATTTTAATTTTATTTTTAGTATGATGGGAAGTCTCATAGGTTTTTATGAAGAAAAGTGATGTGGTTTAACATACTTTTAAAAAAATCAATATCACTAAGATTCCTACATTAAGATTAGGTTCAAGGGGACTAAGACAGAAAACAAGGAAAAAATCTAGAATGCTTCATGAATAATTTAAAGACGGATATGATGATTCCTTGGGCAGGGTAATGGCAGAGGACATATAGAGAAATAATTACAAGCAAAATATATTCTATATGTAGATTAAATATGATATGCTGATAGACTGGATGTGAGGTATTTGACAGAGAAATTGTCAGCATAATTTTTATGTATTTCCCTCAACAAGTTGGAGAATGGCTCTCCATGAGTTGAGATTAAATTTTAGATATTGCAAGTAGCTGAGAATTATCTTGTGAAGATAAACCTAGTTAATTATAGAGCTCAAACTCTTTGAAAATGGTTTGGCATTCATAGATGTTCATTAATTATAATTTTTTAAATCATTATATAAAATCAATCATTTGCAAACAAAACTATTGTTCATATTTTGTCATACCTTATTCCAGTCTTTTATTTTCTTGATCATTATTTAAATAGTTGGACTTTTGTAATAAACAAAGTTTGATCTCACACATCTACCAAGAAAACATTCATCTCACAAATTTAAATGGCAAAGTAATTACTATATAGTGATATAATAAGAAAACTGTGAAAGACTAATAGAAAATATACATATACACATATATGAAATAGAATATAAACATATACATACGTAAGTTTTAATCTAGACCTTGAAAAAACTATCAAAAATGGTTAGGCTATTTCTATTTCCTTTATTATTTTAAAAATAATTTACATTTATTTTCAATGTCCATGTATACTTTTATCTATAACTGAATTCTATCACAATATTTTATTTTGTTCTGGAAACAAATTTTTGAAGGGCTTTTTCCCTCTGTAGACATTTGTTTATCAATAATATTAACGAAAAGTAGTTATGATATGTCACTGAATATTTTCATAACACATCTAACTATATAATCAAAATCATGGAAAACTAATTATTTTGATGAAATGGTCATGATTTATCAGCACTGCATTAAATCCTTCACATTCATCATCTGATTTAATCTTTACATTAACTCTGTGGATCTAAAATTATTATTTTTCTTCTAAAGTTGAGGAAATTGAGACTTAACTTTTCAGTGGTTTACAAAGGTTAAGTTTGCTAACAAGCTGACAGACAGATCTAGAATCTAAATGTCCAGTTCAAAGGAAGCATGCTTTTCCACTGTGCAATATTTCTTTGTACAGTATAATTGGAATGACCACTGAAAGTACTCTCCATAATCGAATTATCTGAAAATGGTTCATATAGGAAGAATTCAATAGTAGATTTTAAAACATGGCACCATAGTTTTTTCATATTAGTTGCCCTTAAAATCATATTTATTTAGACTAGAGATATGAGACAATTACTATGCCAATTTATAAAAACAGATTCTTGGAAATATTCCAGATTATGTGCAGTGAAATAGAAGATGGCTCAAAAGAAATACATATTAATGAAAGATGTCATTATTTTTAGAGAGATACCAAATAAATACCTAATAGGAAAGAAAAAAAAAAGATGCCCTTGAATGTGTCAGCATCATTGTTATTTCAGTTGACTGGATCCCTTTCTCTTCTGCATTACTCTAATAAGGGTGTTTTTCACTTCTTTGTTCCTAAGACTGTAAATGAATGGATTCAGCACAGTGTTCACCATAGTATAAAACACAGAGGCCACTTGATCCTTTCCCAAGGAGTAGGACTTCTTTGGTTTTAAATAAGTAAAAATTATACTTCCAATAACTACTAGGAGGTGGGAGGCACAAGTACAGAAGGCTTTGCGTTTTCCTGAAGTGGAATTAATTTTCAGGATTATAGAAAGAATGGACCCATAAGAAACAGAGATTGTAATAAGAGACACCATTACAGTGGAACCAGCAAGAAATAATATTATGACTTCAATGGCATGAGTGTCAGTGCAGGACAGGGCTAAAATTGGTGTTAAGTCACAGAAAAAGTGATGGATTACATTGGATTTGCAGAAATGCAAACTGCTCATGCAAAGTACATTGACCAGGGAGTCAGTAAAGCCAATCATGTAAGAGCCAGTGATGAGTGCATGAAAGAGACTCCTGGACATAACAACCTGGTAGTTAAGAGGACTGCAGATAGCGACATAGTGGGCATAGGCCATTGAAGAGAGGAGGAAACACTCAGCGCCACCTAAGAAGACAAAAAAAACATCTTTGTAAAGCAACCCGTGAATGAAATATACTTGGTGGAAGTCAATAAGTTCTCTAAGATTTTAGGTGTGATGACTGTTGAGTAACTGAGGTCAAAGAATGACATATGACTGAGGAAAACATACATAGGTGTGTGAAGCTAGAGATCCAGGTGAATTATCAGAAGCATCCCTGCATTCCCCAGCATGGTAAGCAGGTATATCAGGAGAAACAACATAAAGAGGACCCACAAGTTCTCTTCAGAGTCTGTCAATCCCAGAAGGATGAAGTCAGGCACACTTGTGTTATTCCTGCTTCCCATTGCATCCAACTATTACAAACTGTTGAGAAATCAAAAGTGGCCCTTGGCATGAATAACTTCAAAATGTTTTTGTGTTTATGTGTGAATCTGTCTCTTTAAAAAGTAGTTTCATACTTCTGGAAATTTGTAATAGAGTGGTTTTAATTATATGGCTAAAAACATCTTATGTTTATTGATAAATGTAAATCAGTTATAAAACATCATTTGGATACTATATAATATCTCATATATATAGAATAATTAGAATGAAACTGGACTGTTATAAATGTTTCCCTTTATTACCGCATTAATGTAGATAAAATATTATTTTATAGGTATCGCTATTGTACTCATTTTTAAGATGAAAAAAAGTTCACAGAAATATAAGTAATTTATCCAAATTCAGAACCAATAACAGCTGACTCTATGATTTTACAAGGATGGCTAAATTCAGAGAGTATGCTCATCAAACTTTATTCAAATTTATAATTAATTTCAGGATAAAAGTGGGAGATATATAATATATAATGACAGTTTTAATATATCATTTACTGTTCTTTTATATCTAATATTATTTAATACCAATTACAGATCAGAAATTAAACCCTAGGATCTTTTAACGGTTGTATTAATATTTTGGTTTTATTCTGAGGTAAACTAAAACAAGCAAAAAAACATTTGTTTGTTTTTTTTTTTTTCAGATCTTGGTCAAATGGAAAGATCCTTGTAAAATTGTCTCACAAGTATTCCAGGTAGCTTCAGTGAACACAAGTAGAGCACAGTAGCCCTTGCCTTTCACCCTGATAATGCCAGGGACCCTCTTATAGTAACACCAAGATCACTGATATAACACAATTCAGTCATCTGTGGGACCAATTTCCAAGGCAAATTGCTTGGCATGTTTTCAAGGACAAATGTATCCATGTTATATTTGTACCAGAGAATTTCTTCTCTCTTAGAAGCCACATAATTTTGACCATGATTTTTTGTATTCTTTTGTGCTGCTATATGTATTTGACTGGTAAGAGAGAAAGTAGTTTTTAGAGAACTACTTAATTACTCTGTAGCTGAGGTAAGATCGATATCTGTCAGTGAAAAAATAGCAAATTTTTCAAAATAAAACTTTGTTGTACTTAAAGGGAGTAAACATTGTTCATTGCACAAAAATTAGACAACAGCAAAATTCAAAGAAGAAAAAGAAAATCATTTATAACTCTTGTTAATCTTAATAGGTAATTTCTTCAAATTATTTTCATAGTTACTTATTTGAATGTATCTTCACAATTTTTGTCATGCTATATCTTCAGTAACATATTTATAATAAATATTATAACTAAATATTTATAATACACCTTGACTTAAGTTATATTACACTTTCGTAAAGCCCACAATTTCATATATTTTGCATGGGCTGGTGCAGCTTAACTCTCTTCTTTTTAGGAGTGTGCCCCAACTGATGAATGGCCATTTTTGAGGCATCACAGAAAAATCACGGTGTAGTTTCTCCTTTTAAGTTTGGCAGTTTCAACTATTCATAAACACAATGTATGCACTGTTGTATTCATACATAAAATATTTTTTGTAACTTGTTTTAGTTTTTAGTGATGTTTACTTATATTTTATTAAAATAAACAAGAGAGAAAAAAAGAAAGTAAAAATAATTGATGAGATGAGAAACAATTTATAATTAATGTCCAAGACCACAATTCTTCTGTATAAAATCTGGTCAAATGCTTTCTTGTGAATCTTGCAGTAATTAATGATATTGAAATAAATTTTCATGTAGATTAGAAATGACTCTTACAAGAAAATATTTTTACACTCCAGAATATCAGTAAAGAATCTGTTGGTATGGAAAAAGAGTTATAAATAATGTATTTTACATTTGATGAACTATTGGAAGTACAATTCTCCATTCACCAAAAATTTAGTGATGCTATATCTTGCTTAACTGGAGAATAAAAAGCCAGCATCATTTTACTTCACAATAGGGGACCTTGGAGTTTGAGCAAAATGAGATACTAATGGAGATTTTTATATCAAAGCCATCCCAATAAGGTTAAAATCATCATAAGCAAGATTGATGTTGTTTTTACCCAGCATTGAAATAATTTTTTAAGTCATTGAGTAAAATTCTGAGTAATATAAGTAAAAGTCATTCTATTTGAGGAAAGAATAATTTCTAAAAGTAATATTTGACTAATCATATTTGCTGAATATTTACTGTTTAGCTTCCAATATATCAACTCTAATAAAACATAGTTTTGGCAGAAGATCAGAAGTGAGAAACAGAATGGAAACATGACTTCCTTGTTTTAGATTTCAACATTACTGGCACTTTGTCCCTGAAAACTGTTCAATAACATTATTTATATAAAAGTCTATTGCTGCATTTAATTTTGAAAAATTTTGATTTATGTGATTTAAAGCTCTTTTTGGGATTTTGATATCTTACTTTAAAATTTACTATATTGTTCTTTTACACTACCCTTTATATTTCTTGAGTATAGTAGTCTGGTTTTACTAACAGTACAACATTATCATCATATATGGTTTTATATATTTATAATTGCAAGGTATATATTTGTACATCCTTTTACTTTTCAATTGTTTCTTCAATATATATAACTGGGTCTTCCTTTTTTAATTGATCCAATTACTCTGCCTTTTAACTGAAATGGTGTTAATTACATTTAAAATATTATTATTGTGCTATTTTCAACTTATGTCATTCGTTTTTGTAATTCTGATACTTCTCTTGGCTTCTATTGGGCTAATAAACTATTTAATTTTAAATTTTATTTTCTCTATTGCTTTTTTAAACCATGCCTCATTTTACTATATTGCAAGTGGTTTCCCTTGGTATTAAATTTGCATCCTCAAATTATTTTAGTGAACTTAAATTATTATTGTAGTTCTAGTCATCCATGGCAGCATGGGCATTCCAAGAATCCATTTGCCAACAGGATTTTGAAAAACTAGCAAACCCTGGCAGAGCCATCTTCCTCAAATCTCAAAAAAGCAGTTAATTGGATAGCAATAACAGGGAAAGCACAAATAAAGAAAATGCAACTTGAAACTTGTAGGGAAGCTGGCCTCTGCCTGACCTCTTCTTAGGCACTTTTAGGGACAAGCTTGTACTCTCACTGTGGGTTCTTGGCTGTTATGAAGGAAACAAGCACATGTATCTTAGTTCCCATTCATCCAGAAGCAATCTGAGAAACTGATCCAAACACTGATCTCTGATTTGCTCATTCAGAATTTGGGCTTGCAGGCTGAAAGATTTCTTGAGTAGTTGAAGCAATGTAAGAAACAATCAAGAAGGCAGCATGGAGAAAAGGATACTTGACTTTAAGACACACAACAGAGGAGGCTGGATGTTGGGGTGGCATCCATTGGCCAATCAACAGGGGAATTTCTAAGACCATGATCACATGTTCAGACAAAACACAGATTCAGAAAATCAAAGATTCCAGACTTTTGCCTCAGTGTGATATTCTTGATAGAAGGGTTAATCTCTGAAATAGAGGACCATACAAAACAGTGAAAGGTGTTTTTACAGTGGTTTGTATGTTTATTCAAGCTCCTGTAACTCAAGGAGATATCTGTCATACCAGTAGCGGGGATATAAGCTTATTATACACACAGCTCAGGGCCTAAATCCCAGAGATAAAACATTAAAATAGTAAAAGGTACAATGTGCAAGAATAAGAAAGAAATAGAAATAATGGCCCATCCAAAGGAACAGAATAAAAGCCCAGAAACATTTGAAGATACTGATCCAAGGCATAAAAATATAATCACATTGCTGAAGAAGAGAAAGTAAAACACAAAGAAAGAATTAAAGGATATTATAAAACAATGAGTTAACAATATGAGAATCTTAATAAAGAGATAGAAAATTTTCAAAGAAACCAAAACAAAACAACACAACAACAACAACAACAACAACAAAACACTGTAATTGAAGAACACAATAAGAACAAGAAATTCCCTACAGGGTTTCTAAAGTAGATTGAGCTGGCAGAAAAAAAAAAGAGAATCAGGGAAATATAAGATAAGACAATTGAAATGATTTACTCTAAAGGAATCTTCAAAAACATAATGGCAGAAAACTTTCCAAATTTAATGAAGATATTACCGTACACATTTATGAATTTCAACAAACCCATCACAAGGTAAATTTGAAGATACATGCCCAGATACATTGTAGAATAGCTGTCAAATAAAATTGACAAAGAGAGTTTTGCAGACTGCAAGATAAAGGCAACATCTTGTGTAAAATTAAATGCAAATTTCTCATGAGAAACAATTGAGAGAAAAATTCTTTAGGACAAAATATTTTAACTGCTGAAGTAAAAGAATTCCTAACCATAAACTTTGTAGCCAGCAAGACTGTCTTAAAAATAAGGAAGTCATTATGACAAGCTAGGGTAAAAATAAGCTCACGGTATTTTTGTTGTTTTGACCGTTATTGCATCTATATTAAAAGGGATATTGGTCCATACTTTTCTTGTGATTTCTCTATCTGACTTTGGTCTTAGGTTGATTTTTGCCTCACAAATTGAGTTAGGAAATGATCTCTGTGTTTCAAGGTGTAAACGGCATAAACAGAGAACTACAAAACATAGTGTAAAGTAATTAAAGAAAACCTAAATAAATGGAAGGACATTCCATGTTCATGGATTGCAAGACAAAATGTTCTTAAGATGTTAATTCTATCCAAAGTGGTTTAAGGATTCAATGTACTCCCAATAAAAATTTGAGCAGCTTTTTCATAAAAATTGAAAAACCAAACATCAGACTTATATGGAAGGTACATAAGGTGAACTAAATAGCCAAACCAATTTGAAAAGGAATAAGGATGTTGTAAGACTAACACTTTACAATTTTAGAGCTTATTACAAAGCTATAATAAACAAATATCATGATATGGTGCAAGGTCAGACATATAAACCAATGGAATTGAATGGGGAGTTCAGAAATAAATGTCATGTGTATGAGGCCAATTAATTTTTGTAAACGTTGCTGAACCCACTCAATGGGTAAAGAATAGTTTAGTTAACAAATGGATTTGAGGAACCTGGATATCTACATGCAAAAGTATGAATGTGAACTAATACTTCCTTCACCCTATAGAACAATTCACTAAAAAGAATTAAACATCAAATATAAGAAACAAAACTATGTAACTCTGTTGGGTATTTCATTATTTATCCCTAAAAAAGTTCTTAATCGAAATGCATTTTTGTGATTGTAAACCCATTTGAAATAGAACCTATTGTATAAGCTATTTTTAGTTAAGGTATGGTCATCTGAGTCAGTTTGTATTTTAGACTGATTTCTGGAGTCCTTTATAATAAAAATGAACCTGGTACATAGAAAGTGACAATGGAAGCTGTAAGTCAATGGAGAGGAGAAAGAAAATGACATAGCCATGTGCATTGCCATCTGACAAAAAAAGCCAAGGATTGAGGATCACAGGCAGCCAGCCCCAAAAAGTCACAATATTCAGGAAGAAAGAATCACCTTGCTGATGACACAATTATGGAAATCTCCCAGGTTCAAAACTCTGAGCAATAAATTTCTATTGTTTAATCCAACCTTTTTTTGTATTATGAATATAATTGTGACACTTTGAAGCTTTTGCGAATCCCAACAATAATCATGTTCTTGGACTTAAACCATTCCTGTGGGTGTGAAACCCTTTGATTCGACTGAATTCAGTTGGGGGTCTTTGATTTAGTAATTCAGTGAGATGTGACCCAGTGAGGATCTTGGCCTTCTTGCTGGGATCTTTTATAAATGGGAGGAACACTAAGAAGGAGAGATGCCATTTTTACCCTGCCATGTGAGAAACGACTCTGAGAACACTTACATCCACAGAAAGAAAGAGAAACCTGAGAGGCTGACAGAAAGTCTGGAGGCAGGAATAAGTGGAACAGGGCTTAAGAGATGAGGCCCTGGGAGAGACGAGCCTTATGCCTGATCACCCACAGTTGAGTTTGTGAAGAAAGTGAGCCTGGAGAAGCAAGCACAGACTGGCTGCCATTTTGCCTTCCCATGTGGCAGGAGTTTAGGATCAGTGGAGCTGCCGATCTTTCGTGAAACAGCATCTCTAATGATGCCTATTCTTGGACATTTTCACAACCTTAAAACTGAAGTATTTTATCCTAATAAATTCTCATTATAAAAGTCAACCCACTACTGTATGTTTGCATTGGTAGCTTTTAGCAAACTAAAGCAGTAATTAGCACCACTGATTTGTATATACAAATGTGGTTAAAATGGAAAATTTAGGTTGTATATATGTGTTTAATTTCCTTGGCTACTGAAAAATTTACCAGCTTAAACAATGGGAATTTATTAGCTCATAAATTTCAAACTGGGAAAAAGTTCAAATAGAGATATGTTTGAGGTGATGTTTCCCTTTAGACTGTGGAATTCTGGGGCTGGCTCGTGGTGAGCACTGGTCTTTGTGTCCTCTGTCACATGGCAATGCATATGGTGGCCTCCCCTGGCCCTTTGGTTTCTTGCTTCCAGTGGCTTTCTCTCTATCTGTAAGAATTTCATCTAACTTATAAAGGATGACAGTAACAGGATTAAGACCCATCCTGATTGAGCTGGGCCACAATGTGGGAAATTATGGGAGAGGGAGGGACAGGGGCATATGGTCATCTCTTACTTTTTTTTTATGTAACATTTATGTAATCTAAAACTTCTTTAAAAATAAAAAAAATTAATTTAAAAAATCTACTTACAATGGATTTACACCCACAGGAATAGCAAAAGTTTAAGAACATTTTTTTTCTGGGGTACATACAGTTCCAATCCACCACAAAACACCCTTTGGACCCCAAAAAGTTATGTACATTCTACATGCAAAAAACATTCATCACAACATTCCAAAAGACTTTAGTTATTTCAGAAGTAATGCTAAAACAAACTCACATCAAAATAGTTTATGGATGTAGTCTGTCCTGAGTCATAATTCCTCTTGTGTACATGTGAAACCTAGAGAACAAGTTATGGCCTTCCTATTTACAATGGAGGCACAGACGCAGAAAAACATTTCCTTTCCAATAGTGAGAAATTGGAATGAAAATAGGGGTTATAGTCCCCAAATAATTCTGAAACCCAGTAGAGCTAACTCCTTTAGATTTCAAGGTCAGAGAGTCATCTATAGATAGTGTTCTCTTCAGAGCCTAATGGATCAGCAACCCCACCTCTTCCAGGCACTTGCACAACAGGACTGTTTATGCTGGCACAAAAAGAGCTGCTACCTCCAGCACATGTTCTGCTGCTCTGTTAATCACTGCTCCCAAAGGACTACTAGAAAGGGGTAATTTCCAGAAAAGAGCACAAAATTGAGATTTGCATGAAGAGAAAGTTTTACAAACAAGTTGAAATGTAATTCTAACTTCAGTTATATTTTAGTCATCTGAAATGTTTTAAATTAAATAATTTTCACATAGATAATCCTTTTTATTTAGTAAAATCTTGAGACTGAAATTTGATTTCTCCTCCAATTTAATTATTATGACTATTAAAGAAAAGTGTTTCATGGATATTATCAAAAACTTAAGACTAGTACTCAGGTATGCACTTTCTATTATAACATTTCTAGAAGTAAAAATTGCAATATGCAATCATCTTTGTGGATTTTAATGTGAAGACAGGTGGTAGAAAATTTAACATTAAATGAACTGGAAAATAAACCAAGCAATTTTGGCAGGATTTTTTGTTTTGTTTTATATGTTTTACATGACTTATTTAGCCAAAAGTGAATGAACATTTGATCCTATATTTATCCAGACAGGTGGCTCCAACTTCAGTATCATTTCCTATATCATCACTGCCTAGGATATTATTATGTCCTTCCAAGAAAAAAAAATACCATGATATAATTGGGCAGATACTAGTTTGTGGGATATTACCAGGAACAGCTGTAAATGTGTGTTGGAATGTGTGGATTGCCATCAGTATGGAGCCATAT
>JAKSZT010054196.1:4412477-4440141 GCA_026826555.1 Tolypeutes matacus
CCAGCCAGCTTCTCTTGGGGAAGTTATCAAAAACCTTCTTTGGAGTTCTTGGCTTTCAGGCTGCCCTACAGAATTTTGACTTGTGTATGCCCACAGTCAAATGAGCCAATTTTATAAAATCTCATACTATTTACAGGTATCTCCTGTCAGTTCTGCTTCTATAGAGAATCTGGACTAATATAACTTGGTACAAAGAGTGAGGTGGTACTTGAAAAGCAGAAACTTAAAAATGAGATTTCTCAATTGGTTCTGGGGTTCTTTCAATTGGCTCTCTACTCTGATTAGATTAAAAGGCACTAATGACTTATTTCCAATAATCAAAATGGCACTGATAGTCCATGGCATGTTTTCAAAATAGAAATACACAAAACACCACTACTGAATATGGCTACTCAAATGTTTATAGGAGGCAACTCTCTGGGTGAGAGTGTTTTTCACATCATAACAGAGTTTTATGGAGTAAAAGGTAGAGATTGCTGATGGGTGGTTGTTCCTAAATATGTGGGATGCAGTTATAAAAGAAAGGAATGAGCTGAATGCTTCAAATGCTCAACTTAAACATTAAATAAAGGGTGTGAAAATTTCTATGTGTGCCCTAAAAGAAAATCATATTTGTATAGCCACAGGCTTGAGATGCTGAAAACCAGACCCAGATTCTCATGGTGTAAGTAGCAGAATTACAACAGAAACTAAATTCCCAACCTTGCAGGGTGTCTGCTGTTAAAGTGATAGAATTTATTGGAAAGAAATGTAATCCTGATAATTGGAATTGGGTTACATGCATTGATAATGATAGCAATGGGGACACTGAAAACCAAATTTTCAAGTAATCTTTGCTAGATAATTTTATAATGGTCTGCCTTGAAGAAAAGCCACCTGATCTTTACTCTAGCTCTAGTCTGCCCTGAGGAAATTGCCATCCAATGTCCACCTGAAAAGATTAACCCTAATGTGTCTGACAAGCTTGTAAACACTTTCCCTGAAGAAACAGCCTTCACTATTTTGTCTGGAAAGATTAATCCTGTTTCACCACATAAACTGCACTGAAATGCCCTGGGATAATTGGCTTGCATGTCATTTCTAATTCTTCCCATGACCCACCCCCACCATCCATCTTTTCATCCAAATTTATAACTAGATTGATTTCCTAGCAGGCCCCAAAATGTAAGGTACAAAATGTATTGGCATACTGTACTCCAAAAGAAATTCATGGGTTTTATAATTTACATACACAAAAATCTGGGGACTATGTGTGGGAATGGAAATTAAGGGTGTGAGAAAATGGTGGAAGGAATATAAAATTGGATCAAGCTGAGTTTATTGATATAGGCCTATTAAGAAGAGATTGTAGATTCAGTGTTGTTGCTTGCAGGATAGATAGGGCTCTAACAATTTTTATGTGGTTGGTTGAAACATGTACCAAAAGGTGGCTGATATTATCTGAGGTCAAATTGACAGGACTGCTGTGGTATAATTTAGAAAACGGAATCCAAAGCATAGGGAGATTGGAAGGCTAGAATAGATTTATCATGTAAAACCTGATCACTCACTCAAGGTAGTCCAGAGTATATGACTTTCAGCAGGACTTTGAAGAACACATTTTTGAGGGTAAAACCATCATCTCTGAAGAAGCTCTGCTTTCACTCTTCTCTGTAGGTCAGATATTACTGTGGAAACTGCTGTCACTGAACCGGAATCATTAATGACAATGGGGATGACTGGAACCCAAGTTTGCAGAAGCCACGTGGAAGCACTTAATTGCAAAAGACAAGGTGGGCATGACTATCATAACGTTATGATATAATGCATGATTATAGTGTTAGCTAGTAGGAAATGGAGTACATAGAAGTTAAATAGATAGGCAGTCTACAAAATTATAACATGATCTGTATAAGAACAGTTCTAAGTCAAGTGCAAAAAAGTATAACCTGGATTTCAAAATAGAGATTCACAGCCCTTTAAGCAATTCCAAGACTTGAGAAAATTTACAATCCCAGAGACCCTTGAATTAAAGGATGTACAGATCCCTTTGGGGAAGGATACCGCTACATGTCCAAAACTTTATACTCCCTTCCAGCCTTCTCACAAAATCTATGCCCTTTTACCTAGGAATGGCCATGGGACCAACTTTTACCAAGACTGTGAAGAATAAATTTGTGAGATAAACAACATCCCTGAAGAGCTCAAGGTTTCCTCTTCATAAGTCAGCTAATACTGTGGGAACTGCTATCACTGAATTTGCATGCTTAATCACTCTGATGATGATCAGATACTAGGTTGGCAGCACTTAATCTCCAAAAGCAAGATGACATGGCAACCAAAATGGACAGAAGACTAAAAGCAGTAATCAAAATAGTCTGACTCACACAGACCTTTGTTGTTAGCTAGTAGGTCATGGAGTATATAAACATCATAGGGTTCAACAATCAGAATAGGGGCTTATAAAGGTCAGGTGATATATGGAGTTTTACCTCCACTACTTCTCACAGTAGGTCCAGTGGTTCCCTGGATCCATTCTGTGGTTTTATCCCCAGTTCCAGAATATGTAATTAGAATAAACATACTCATCAACTGGCAGAATCCCCATGATTCTTGGCTGACTTGTAGAATGAGAAATAGTATGGTAGGAAAGGGCCAAGTGGAAACCTAGCAAATTAGTAAATCAAAAGCAATGCCTCATTCTTGGGGGGGTTGCAGTAATTAGTGCCACCATCAATGACTTGATGTTTGCAGGAGTGGTGATTCCCACCACATTTCCATTCAACTCTCCTTTTAGGCCTGTGCAGAAAACAGATGGAATGGCATTTCAAAATATTCCTTCCAAGGTGAAGGACAAGCTATGCCATCTGCCCTTCTTAAAACCAAAAAGAGGCATAATGCCTTGTTGTCCTCTTTGGATTTTGGAGACAACATATTCGTTATTTGGATGTGCTCCTACAACCCATTTCTGGAATGACCTGTAAAGCTGCTAGATTTGAGTGGTGCCTGCAACAAAAGGAGGCTCTGCAGCAGGTCCAGGCTACTGTGCAACTTGTTTTGCCACTTGTGTTGTATGATGCAACAGGTCCAAAGCTGCTGGATGTGTTAGTAGCAAACAGAGCTGTGTCTGGAGCCTTTTGCAGGTCCCTATGGGAGGCTCACAGTGCAGACCCTCAGAATTTTGGAGCAAAGCTCTGCAATCCTGTGCAGATTACTCTACTTTTGAGAAACAGCTTTTACCTCATAGTGGGCCTTAGCAAGGCTGAATGTTTAACAATGGACCACCAAGTTACCATGAAACCACAGTTTCTCATCATGAACTGGATGTGTCTGACTCAATAAGCCATAAAATTGGGTGAATGTTTTTGTCACAGCGCACATTTTAATATTTTAAAGTGTTCATTCTGGGATTTAGTCTCTGAACTGTCTGTTCCTTAAATCTGTAACCAGCCAATGATATGACAGAAATTTCCTTGAGTGCCAGGAGCTAACAAAACCAATAAACTAATGCAGGAAACACCCCTTTAATAGACTTTTCAATTTAGCTCTCTGTTGGCCCTTACTATCCTGCAGAATCTAGCCCACCTATCAAGAAAATTAGTCTGAGGTAAATGTGAAGTTAAGGACCCTCTTAGTTTCTTCTGAGCCTGTGACTAGTGTTTGTTCATGGCCTTAGTAATTCCCCAAATTACAAGCATTGAAATGTATCCACTTCTCCCTATAAAAATAGATTTCCTTCAAACCCAGGTACACAATTTTATTATTTAAAGCAGGTTGTCCTTTACCCTAGGCTATTTTGATTACACTGCTTTAGCTATTCATAAACTGCATCTGTCTGCAGGGCAAGTTCTGGGAGAGCACGCCCAAAAGGAGTAACCTAGTTAACTGCTTCAAGATGCCAACCAATTGACTGGGACCAACATAAAGTCATCCCAGTATGCACCAATGTTCTTGCTGGAACAGGGCCAGGTACCCTCAATGAGAGCACAAGTTGGCTCACAGTCTACAAGAGAGGGTATAAAAGAGGCATCAAGGGCAACACAAAATTCTCCTACCACTTTTAATGTGGAATGAAATTAATGTTTCTTGAGTTAGCACTTGCCCAGCTAATGCATCCCTTTAAGAAATTTCCAGAGTTTTGAGGAAAATGACTCTTTCAGTTTTTGCTAATTGTTCAAACATTCTCTGAATGAATGAGACTGAAACATTTTATGAGCCATGTATGTTAACTATAAGTGCCCCTTCCTGAGATTTTTGAGGAAATGGGAAAACATATGGATTGTCAAGAAATTAGATTTCCAAAAGCAATGAATTTAGTAACTATTTAACCATTAAAGGACAATGTAATGTTAATTGCTTAAGAAGAAAATTTGATTGAAACATAGACTGTCTTATAAAATTTGAATTCAATCACAGTTTATCTTCCCAATAAGCATCTTTTGCACAATTATTGAAAGATCTAGAATTATGCTATTATATTTCAATATTCTGTCAACTGATATACTATCTCATTTGTTTGAATGTGAGAAGAAAATTTCTTTTACTGTTTCCTTTTTTTTACTGCGATTTAATATGAAAAGAGCTGGAGAACTCATTTATAAACTAAAATGTTGACCTGATGTTATTAGAATTTACATGAGATAAACAATGTTTAACACTCCTATCCTCCTTTTCATTTTGCAAAGAATGAGATCAACACTTGGTCCACTAACTTGCCAATGTGTTGTGATCCACAGATGGGAAATTATGCATTGAAAGATCCTGACTATTAAGCAGAAATAGGGCTGCACCAAGATAATGGAGGTAAAGAAGTTTTTGCCTGGTATATAAAAGATCCTCTAGGGTGTTCCTTAGTACTACCATGCCCTGTGATTAAAGTCAACAGAAAATTGCAACAACCCAATCCAGGAAGAACTAACAGTGCTCCAGAATCTTCAGGAATGAAATTTTGGGTCACCCCACCAGGAAAAGAAACATTTCTAGTTGAGGTGCTTGCTGAGGGTAAAGAGAACATGGAATGGGTAGTGGAGGAAGGTAGTGATAAATACAAAATTCTAAGTTTTACTAAGACAAAAAATAGTGGCTGATAACCTGAGACTAAAGCAGAAAAGAATATAGTACTAATAAAGAAAATGACAACACCACTGAAAACAATGGACCATTTTAGTGAAGTGTAAACACTCTTGGGGCTGTTGAATAATAAAGAAATTTCTTAATAATATGGCTGCATTTTGTTGCACCAGTCAAACTTATCTGTGATTAGACATGATTTTTTATTTTTTATTGCATGGAAAAGTAGTATATTTAAAAAGTAGAGTAGATTCTCCATTAAAAACTACACGGGAACATTTTTGGGAATATTGGAATTTCCCTGAATGACATTACAATGTCAGATACAGGACATTATATATCTTGTCATAAGTTACAAAATTGTTCAGGGGAGAGTTTAAGCTATTATGTAAACTATAATCCACACTATGTGGCAATGCTCTAATATGTGGTCATTAGCTGTAACTAATGTAACACATGAATGAAGAATGTTATTAATGTGAGAAAGTTAGGGAAGGATAGGGAGTGGGGCATATGGGAATTCCCTACAATTTTTATGCATCATTTATGTAATCTAAGTATTTTTAAAAATAAATAAATAAATAAAAACCTGCAGAACTTAATATCCACATAAATATAACGTGGCACTCTAACTTCAAAGACTTAATAAAAAATCTGTGTGTGTGTTAGTAGATAAATGAATTACTAGCTACAGAAAAAATCCTGTAGAAAAATTTGAAGGTATGTATCAAGATTTTCAGGTCTCCCAATAAAGTAGAAAGGATTTTTAATTTTGAATCTATCATATAAAGAGAATAATTTTTCCCTTTGAAGAAGGAATTTCACAGTTGACCGATTATTCCTAAATGTAAATCCAGATGAATGAACAATATCAGATATTGTTAAAAAATGGCTATAAGGCAATGTCCATCTCTGAGTATAGTCTTGACTGCATGAATCATTGAGTAGTAATAAAAGGAATGACTTGGGTCCTCACATTTGAAACATTGAAGATAAATTGATGAAGCAGTTTTAAAATATAATGTGTATATATGTGTGTATTTAAGATTTTTCTCTCTCCAAGAAGAGTGTAATCTCCTTGAGAGCAGAATTTGCTTATTCATATTTGTGTTCTTCACAGCATTTAACAAATGTATCACATATAAAATATGGAGGCAAATATTGATCACATTTTGGCATATGTAAGGATGTATTTATAGATTGATAAATATATACCCATGTTAAACAATGATAATTTTCTCTTGTTTTTGATTACTTGTGAGAATACAGTGAGAGTTCATCAAGGTCAAGAATTCTATTATGAGGCAAGATGGCATCGGTTTAAGAGGGCACTCGCTGACTCACTCACTGAGGACTACCGATTGGGGACAGGGTCCTGCCTGGGGGTCTGTGCTGTGGGCGCACAAAGCGAGTACCTTGGGGACATCTATCTAGAGGTAGCTTGATGGTGTGGATTGCTCAGTAGAAATTCGTGAGTTTTAAGCCTGCCTGTGGTGGTTAAAACAGAGAGCTGAGCAACACCCTCAGGGAAAAAGGATGGTTTGAGCCATGACTCCTGCCGGCAACCTGGTGAGAGGGAGTGTTCTCCAAGAGTGGGAGGATTCTGACAAAGGGTTGAGAGGGGTTTCCTTTCTGTGGATTTGGCTGCCTGGAACCCCTTGCAGCCTTTGGGGAAAAAAAATAGCTGGAATGAATCAACATCAGGCAGAGGGGAGGGACAAATCTACTGAGGAAGTTGATTTACCTAAGTGCCCAGGTATATGCCCTAACTCCTGCCAGCAACCCAGTGAGAGGGAGCATTCTCTGAGAGTGGGAGTGTTCTGAAAGAAGGTAGAGAGTGGTTCCCTTCTGTGGATTTGGCTGCCTGGACACCCTCATAGCTTTGGGGAGCAGATAAGCTGGCTTGAAGCAGTGCCAGGCTGAGGAAGCCTGATTTACCCAGCATCCTGGTGACACTGAGGCTCCAGAAGTGGTGGAGTCAGCCACTTTTATTGTTCTGCACTGACAAGCATCAGAGCTTTACCTCCCCTGGGGAAGCCAGGGAGTGGGAAGTGCTTGATTAGTTTCCACGAGCCTAGTTAGGGCCCCCTTGGTGAAGGGAGTGGTCCCTTTTTTAAAAAAAAAAAAAAAAAAAAAAAAGAGGGACTTTAAAAAATAAAAAATGATTTCTTCTTTTTAATTTAGTTTAATCGCTAAAATCTGCCTCAAAACCTGCAGATAGAACCTTACAGGACAACTGATTGATAAACACAGAAAGGCTGAGAGGTTCAACAAGGGCCCAAGAATGAAAACTGGTCTTCCTTAGCTTTCTTTGACTGCTTGCTTGTATGGTAGTTTGGTTTTTCTCTGTTTATTTATTTATTTTTATTTTATTATTATTATTATTTTAAATTTATTTATTTATTTATTTATTTTGTCTCGTGCTTTTCTTTCCTCTTTTTTCTCCCCCTTCTTTTCTCCTTTTTTTTTCAATTATGTGCTGCCAGCTTGTCTTTTCTTTGCTGTGTTTCTTCTTCAGTGATTTCCCATTATCTGTCTATAGTGATTTTGCCTCCCAAGCTATCTCTTTCCCTTCCTTCAACTTTCTGCCTTCTGATTTCTGCTGTGGTTCTTACATAGCAGGTTTTTTTTCATTAGCCCACAATTTAAGGGTGTCAATTTCTATTCTATCTATTCTGTTTTCTTCTTTTTTATTAATATTAACTTTTTCCTTTCAGGCCTTTCTTCATTCTTTATCTCCCTCCTCATCATACTAGCATTGTAAATGATTATATATATAGTCCTCTATTTGGTTTCCCAGTCCATTGTAGGTACTCCACTTTTTTCCCTATTACTCTGTACTGCCTACATGAGTTAAATATTTGTTTCAATAAGTCTTATTCAGCCCCTCTTCTAACTTTTATCAATATTACTATTATATTTATTCCTTTCTCGCATCTTTCAATTCCTCTGGGCCTAATCTTTTGCCTTCAAGGTAACATAGAAAGAAGCAAGGAAATAAAATAAGAAGAAAAAGTGTCAAAGAGAAAATTTAACACACACACAGAACCACCAGCTAAATAAAACTCAAGCAGAGAGAGAAGCTAATCAGCTGAATAAACCTATCAAGAAAAAATGATGACTAGAGGGCAACAAAAAATTACAAACCACACTGAGAAACAGGAAGACATGGACCAGTCCAATGAATAAACTAAAAACCAGGGAGAGATGCAGAATATCAAACAACTAATCAAGGCGTTCCAAACAAATATCAACTTAATGAAGTGGACGAAGAGATTAAGGATATTAAGAAGACACTGAGAGAACATACTGAAGAAATTGTAAACAAACATAAAAGAAAACAGATATGATGGTGATCAATGGCACAATACAAGAATTCAAAAAGACGCTGGATTCACATAACAGCAGATTTGAACAGGTAGAAGAAAGAATTAGTGATGTGGAAGACAATACATCTGAAATCAAACAGATAGTAGAACAGATAGAAAAAATCCAGCAGGGACTTAGGGATTTAACTGACAACAAAAAACACCCAAATATATACATTATGGGCATCCCAGGAGGAGAAGAGAAGGAAAAGGGAACATAAGGAGTGTTGAAGGAAATAATAGCAGAAAACTTCCCAACCTATTGAGAGAGATGGATATGCAGATCCAGGAAGCACAGCACAACCCAAACAGTATAAATCCCAGCATGCCAATTCCAAGACATATACTTGTCAAAATGTCCAATGCTCAAGACAAAGGGAAAATACTCAAGCCAGCAAGAGAAAAGAAAACCATCACATACATCGGAGGCAAAATAAGATTAAGTGCTGATATCTCATCTGAAACCATGGAGAAAAGAAGACAGTGGTATGACATATTCATTGTACTAAAGGAAAAAATCCTCCAGCCACGAATTCTCTATCCAGCAAATCTGACATTGAAAAATGATAGAGAGTTCAAAATATTCACAAATCAACAGAATTTAAGGGAGTATGTCAAAAAGAAACCTGCACTTCAAGAAATACTAAAGGAAGTTCTACAAGTTGAAAGGAAAAAACAAGGGAGAGAGAGTTGGAGGAGAGTGTAAAAACAACTAAAAAGACAAAAACATAAATGAAACAACATATGACATACATTACCCGCCCCCCCCTAAAAAAAAAAGGGCTGAAATAAGAAATTCATTGTGAGTACTGGGACTGAATGTTAATGGATTAAATTCACCACTCAAGAGAAACAGATTGGCAGAATGGATAAGGAAATATGATCCATCTATATGCTGTCTACAAGAAACCCACCTTCAACCCAGGGATTCAGGAGGCTGAAAGTAAATGGCTGGAAAAGAATTTTACAAGATAACATTAGCCAAAAAAGGGCAGGAGTAGCTATTATAATATCAGAGAAAACAAACTTTAAATGCAAAACTATTATAAGAGACAAAGATGGACACCATATATTAGTAAAAGGGGTTATCTCTCAAGGAGAACAATCATAAACACTTATGCACCTAATTGGGGTGCCTCAAAATACGTGAGGCAAACTCTGGAAAAAGTAAGTGGAGAAATAAATTCCTCTACAATTATCACGGGGGACTTTTATACACCATTATCATCATTAGACAGAACATCTAGACAGATAAGCATATGGATACCCAAAGTAGATGTATCCATATGAAACATACAACAAACTGATATAACCAATTGAATTAAATAAAGTCAGCAATGATTGGAGCATAGCCATTGGTAACAAAACCATATAGCTGTTAGACAGCTCAGGAATTTGGTGCCCTGTCAGTGGGCCTTACTTTGGAATTTATGCTCCCCAGTGTAACAATGTTAGACTCATTTATAGGTTCTCTACTTGGCTCTTCTGCCCCTTTTATTGGTCCTATAATTAGCACTATACTTGATGAATATATGTCCCAGAGACTTAAATCTTTGTTCTTTCCATATGCCAGTTGAGCCCTGAGTTTCTGCAGAGTTGCAACACCTACTCTCCACTTCATTGGACTTAGGACAACTAACCAGGAGAAGATTATGGAAAAGGCCTATCCCAAGGAAGAGAGAGTGTTGCAACTGCAAGGAAGATAACTCCATCAATCTGCCCCATGGGATCAAAGCCCCCTCTCAATTAGAAGCAGAAGTGTACATCACCATCCAAAAAATCCTCAAGATTGCGGAATGAACAATGGAATAAAGTAGACATTATTATTCTACTAAAGATTTATTATTCTAGCAATGGAAGAACTCTTATCATTGATGTAAAAGGTAGTGACCATCTGAGGTTCTGAGGGATGCAAGAGGGAAGAAAAGGTATAATATGGGGACATTTTCAGGACATTGGATTTGTCCTGCATGACACTGCAGTGAAGAATACAGGTCATTTTATATTTTATCATAACCTACAAAATTGTGCGGGGCAAAGTGTAAACTGCGATGTAAACTGTCATCTATAGTTAGCAGCAATGCTTCATTATGTGTTCATCAATTCTAACAAATACCACACTAATGAGGGATATTGATGTGGGAAAGTGTGGGAGGGGGAAGGAGTGTGGCATAAGGGAATCCCTTATATTTTTTATGCAACATTTATGTAATCTAAAGCTTCTCTAAACATAAAACTAATTAAGAAAAAAGAAAAGAATGGAAAAAACACATAGAGCTGTTAGCATAGACACATTAGACTCTATTTTATTTACATGATGACATCCCAATTTTTCTATATACATTTCAATTTTTAGCTGTGATTTCTCATGGAATTTTTGTATCTTTAAAGGGAGAGGCAGAGTTAATATGAAGCTATTGAAACTTAAGTTTTAGAGTCTCTTATTTACATCAGCCTCTTCTAAGACCCTGGGTGAGGCCTGGCAGAGCACTCATATTGTGATGTATCTTTGTAAGCAAAGTAAAATTACATTCATCAGGATCATGTTCATCAGAATCATAGGTCTCCTTTTCTTTCCATTCTGTCTTCCACTCCATTGCATTACACTTAACATTAGGTTAACTTCAGGATCTGAACCGATTTCTAAGAGCCGGCTAAGAGAGAATTGAGTTAATAATTCTTTATTTGAGGTGTGGAGGAGGGCATACGAAATGGTTAAATACTAATGACATGTCTTATTAAGTAATGCTTTTTGTTCTAAGATCAAATGGCTTCTAATAACACTCCTCCCAACCTATATGCTCTATTTGCAAATTAATTAATGAAAATATTATATTTATGTCTTTTATGGATTACATGACCATGAGAAAATTGTTTATAGCTAAAATTTGTGTTTTTCTTCTCCATTGTAAATAAATATTTACATTTATGCCTCAATTTGTATTTATAATTTAAATTTTTAAAAATGAAAATCTACAATTTTCATTTTAAACATCAAGGACCATAAAATCTCAACACATACCTGCTAAAATCTTTGGTTTACATCAATATTCATAGATTTTCTTTATTTATTTTTGTATGCTTTATTTCATCTAATATAACATGGTGGATATGAAAAGGTTTTCTAAGACATTGAAAATATGTATTTGTGAAATTATTACATCATATAATTCATACTTTATTTGATTTCTGTAACTGAGCAATGGAAAATTTAGAGTATAACATTATGATTTTCAAGTAACAGAGTGAAATTCTGTCCCCTTCATTTCATACAGTTTAACAAGGAAAATCAGTAAATCAAAGTGGAACTACTCTCACTGAAGATACTGAAGCTGCTTTAGCCTAATTCATTTGGATTCACTTTTAAACTTTAAGCTACCCCTCAATGGAAACAAAGAACTCTGAGAGCATGATTTTAAATTGGAAGCAAAATTGAACTCAAAATATCCTGTCACATGAAATTTAGTACACAATTCTTATCATAGAATGCATTCACCAGGTTGAGCATTTTACAATTATAAAATAGGAACTTCAAGGGTCCCAGCTCTCCCCATCCCTGATCCCACCAGGGTTCTAGAAGTTAGTTTGAAGCAACTGCTGTCTGGAGCCAGCTTGTGGCAATTGTCTCATAAGGATGATTTTTGGTCCTGTGTCTGGCTCAAACTTTCAAGACAGTGACAGCAATTCCAGGAATCTGCTAATTTTTAGCTTGCACTTGCAAGACTGATGGAGGAATTTGGGGTGGGGAACATGGCAGTGCAATACTGGAGATTGGTGTGACTTGTTCCTGAGGTTGTCTGCTGATTTTCCATTGAGCCCCTCTCTGCCTTCCAAATAACTCTTCCCCATAATATGCAAGCTATAAGTCTACCTTCACTTGAAAATTCTCTCTCAAATTTGTGGTGTTGCAGGGCCTGCAATCATGATATTTTACTATAGAGTAGGGGACTTACTGGATTGAGTAAAAGAGTTCAGACAGCCAGTAGGAATCTTACCTCTTTGAAGTTTTCAATGTTAAGAAGTATCCTAGGGTTAATTAACCCTATTTCCATTCTCCCTGTCAGATACCACCTCCCTCTGAAGATATCTGGATTCTTTTGCCATGTCCCTTTTGATTGTGTGAAAAAGAGTATCTCTGATCTCTACTGAGCTTCTAAATTGTGCACATTTTAAATAAGTGCACTTAGGAATAACTGTTAGAGCAAACATGATACAAAAGTGTGCAAAGGAATTGCTGATTTTTCAATCTTCAGACCTGTTGACAAAGAAATTACTTTGGGTTCAGAGGGTTCTCTGTAACTCCATAACTCACAAATATCTCACTATTTATTTGTCACTTAACTCAGTCAATTTATACTGACCATTCTATATAAGCAAAATGAGCAGTAAGCAACCTAGTAAGAAAAACAAACAAACAAACAAGCAAATAATCAAAAACAAAAAACTGCAAGGGACACATTTACCTAAAATTATTCTCAGTTTATCAAATATTGCAGGGCATATACTTATACAAAAAACATGCCCAATTTTATCAAATATTCTATTGGAAATATCTTATATGGAAAAAATATTTGTTATGAATCAACTATTGCATAGGACATACTTATGGTAAAGAGTTCTTTATTTTCTTCCTGAAATTCTAACATAACTACACATCATATATTTTTACCTGGAAACCCCAACCTTAATAATTTTTTATTTGATGTGATCAGTGACTAAATTTTCAGATAGTTCATTTGCAGTATCCAGATGTCACTATTAGCTCACAAGGATCAAAGAGGTCTGGTGCACATACACAATTCATAGGATTGCATGCCATAAAATCATTTTACTGCCTTAGGAATCTCCAGCTAATAAATGAGATAGTGCAGAATTGGGCTGTGCTTGAACTAATCAATTGTCATTGACCATTAACGGAACCTAAGGTCAGAAGACAGGAGTCATGGGTCATTACCAAGATCCAAGTCATGGTAACAATGAAAGACAACTCTTATCCACTCATCTTTAATGAAGAATCAGTTTTCTTCCCTAAAATTCATCCTATTTTTCTTTTGTAGGAAGAATTTATGGTTTCATTTCTCTTTTGTGATGCTCCCTTGGGAAGAAATACATAATTCATTGGTTATATCCAAATCAACCCAGAGACTAAGAAAATTGCTTTTTTGGCTTGCTAATTATCTAGGACACCCGAACCATTCCCCTGTGAGAAATGGGAAAAAGAAAACCAAATAAATTATCTGTACAGTCCCATGGAAACTACATGATGTAAAAGTACACATTTACTTACAGAGAGTCAACAATCATTGCTATAAAGGAAAAAAAAAATAACACCTCAATCTCAGTAAAACTGAAACAATTGCAAGGTCATAATGAAATTATAAATGATACTATAATATTTAGGGTTTTCTGTTTGAATTTATTTTTCACAGACAATTATGTCTTAGGCACTTGGTTATAAATATTTCACTTAACCATACTTGTAAAAACATATTATTGTTCTGATAGTCAGAGAACAACAAACCCAGATAAACTGCAAATTATCTGATTTCATAAAATTAATAGCTAAAATTAAAATCAGATTTTTCTTAGTCCACATCTTTAAATGAATGAAAGTTATTCCTTGTTCTTTCATAATGCAAGCCTGTAACAATTATTGTAATTCAACATATTACCAAAATGATTGTTTCAACAGTATTATTTCTTTTTTTAAAGATTTTATTTATTTATTCATTCATCCCCCCCTTGCTGCTTGTGCTCGCTGGGTCAGCTAACCACGCCAGGCGGGCGGACTTGCCTTCACCAGGAGGCCCTGGGAACCGAACCCGGGGCCTCCCATATGGTAAATGGGAGCCCTACTGATTGAGCCACAGCTGCTTCCCAAGAGTATTATTTCTTGAACTGAGTTCACACCACTGTGGGATAATGTTTAGTACAGTCTCATAGAGTTAAATTTGCTTGTTAGCTAGTTCGCCTCTCTCTCATACTATTTTATCCATGTCCCCTTCCTCACTCACTCACATTTATTAAAAAATTGAGTTATACTTACATATTGAAACACAGATCTAACTTGCAAATCAATGAGTTTTGACAATGTATTTCATTTGTACTTGCCACCTAAAATCAAGATATACTACATGTTTCAATCAAATGAAAAAAACAAAAGTACCTCAAGCTTAATATCGTCTCCATTTTATCCCATTTTCGTCTTCATGGAAATATCTTCATACCTTAGTCCCCAGCAACATGACCCTCTACCTCCAGGAAACTACTGTTTTCAATTCTATCATGAAACTTATTTTCTTTGTTCTTAAAATTCATATAAGTGGAATCATAAAATACATTCTCTCAGTCTGGCTTCATTCACTCTGCATATTGTTTTTAAGATTCATTCATGCTGGGATTTTAGTGTTGGGTGTTTTTCTATTATATGAATATTCCATCATTCTTTAACCATTTCCCAATTGATGGACAATTGAGTTTTGGCCTATTGTGGAAATATCTAGTAAGAACATTCTTTAATATTTGTGGATATATGAAATAATTTCACTTGGAAAATATCTAAGTGTAATTAGTAGATGATAAGGTAAATATATATCTAATTTTATAAAATACAAATGAAAACTTTTCAAAATTTGTGGAACTTAACATTCCCAACAACTATGTTTGAGTTATGTTTCCTCCTCATCCTTCCAAATATTACATATAGAAGTTGTCTTTCTTCACCTTTCTAATTTGTGTAAACTGGCATCCAATTGTTATTTTAGATTTTATTTAACCAGTGATTAATAATAATGTACACTTTTCCATGTACTTGTTGACCATTAATAAATCTTTTTTATAATGTCTAAAATGTTTACCCATTTTTAAACTGGGTTATAGATGTAGTTTCTTTTTTAGATTTTTATGTTGTGAATTTGTTCTCCATTTCTTCATTCCATCTCCAATATTTCCCTTAGATAGTTTCATTGTTTTAAATATATGTTTTATTCTATGGTCCAACTAAATAATTTTTGTAAGTTTATTCCTAGGTTTTCTCTTCTGTTTCCTGATTTAATTTTATGATTTTAGAGGAGATGCTCTTCTGATAACTGAGACTTGGAATATTCCAATTTTGTTTTTTGCAATGTTTCTTTGGGTGTTGTAGGTATACTGAATTACCAAGAAAATGTTAGAATACAATTGGGAATACCTACCTCTTTGAATGGTATTGAATGTTCTTTTTTTTTTTTTTTTTTTTTTTTTTTAATCAGGGCCAGGGATTGAATCTCCCAGGACCTCATATGTTGGAATGTTGGTAGCTGGTGCTCAACCACTGAACCACAGAGACTCCCTTGAGTTGGTTTTTTCATTTGTTTGCTCGTTCTTTGTTTTTATGGTATTAGGAGACACCAGGAATTGAACCCGGGATTGCCCATGTCGGAAAAAGTTGCTCAACTGCTTAAAGCCGCACCTGCTCCCTTATTTTCAATCATTACATGAACATGTGAGGAATTGCTTCTTAAAAAATTCTGTTTTTGATGTACATATATATTATATCTCTCCATTAATTTGTGTTTTCTTTCATTTCTCTCATCAAAATTTCTTTTTTTAATAGTGTAATGGCATTATGCCTTTTGTTCAATTTATTATTGTTTTATATTTTCTGTACTATTGTAGTTTAATAGTGATCTTTTATCAGTTGTTTGCTTCTATTATTCAATTTATATTTTATATACTCACCTTTACAACCTGAAATGTTTTTAAATCCACTTATTAGAACCCATATTTTTGTTACTTCTTTAGAAAATTTCCCTTTAGGCTATCATGTATCTTTGAATAAAAATTGTTTCTTTTTTATAAATACTTATTCCCTTTCTTCTTTTTCTAGGATTCAGGTAAAGATCTGATACCCTTCTGGCAGGCATAGAATCAAATCTATCTGCTGTTGGAGCTAGGGTAGGAAACCATCCTTCCTTAAGAAGTGCTGTAGGTGCTGGTGGTAAGTGCTAAAAGCAAAGATGTCTTCTCCTAGAGGAGGGACAGAAACTCTCCACAGCCAATCCTAAACAAAAAACTCCTGCCACTGAGAAACAGATAGACTCAAATCTATCTGCCCCTGGGTACATTCTTGGGCCCATGATCTTTCAGTGGCACAAATCAAAACTGTGTTACCACTAGGGAGGGGCAGAAAACACTCCTACAACCAAGATATCCACAGATAGAAACAAATTAGCCCCAAGGGATTAGGTGGGTAGGAGAGAAGAGAAAGTTAATGAAGCCACAACCCCCAGGACCAGGCACATAGAACCCTCACACTGTTCAGGAGAAAGCAGGAAAATGAGGATCAGTTCCAGCTGCCACTCAGAGCTTTGTTCTAATTTTCCTGTGTATTTGTATGTCAAGAAATGTTGTATTCTACCTTGGACATTTTGAATATTATGATATGTAGATGCCTGAATTTTCCTCTTTGTATTGATTTGTTTTTACATTTAGCAGAAAATTATTCTTGTTTCAATCAAAATGGAATCTTCTGTGGTAGTAGTAAAATATTTTTCATATTTTTAGCCTTGTGGAGGCTAATGATTTCTGTCCCAGACCTACAGTGTTCAAGGTTAGAAGATTGGATAGTGATTTTGCAAAGAATATGTATCTCCCTCTTAATGCCTTTTTCCATTCTGGGATTCATCCTTGATTTACCCTTGGCTTTGGTGTCACAAACTTGGTCTTCCTATTCATCAGTTTAGATGGAGTATGGGTTACATATGACATTTTTATATGAATGCTGCAGTGTGGTCCTGTCCTCAAAATAAAACTCATAAAAATGGGAAAATCATCCAATTGTCTCTCTGCAGTACTTTCACATAATTTTTTCAATATATTAGTCATTAACTGTGGGGTAGTATTTCTGGTAATAACTGGGTAATAACAGGAGGCTGCAGGCATAGTGACTCCCAAATTAAACTAAAGGGGAATTATAGGCAGGCTTGAACATGCAGAAGTTAGAAATATTATAGCGAGAAGCATTAGGAATTAGCTCCATCACTGCTGGGATATAGTGGTTGGCAAGACCGATGGGAATGTTATTGTTGCAAAGTGTAAATTGTTGAGGAAGGTCTGTTAGGTTAACTAGGTTTTCTACCCAAAAGCTGCAGTTGCAAGTGATGGTTGTGTGCTCTAAGAAAATTGCCTGGGGGTGGGAGATGTTAGAGAAAATGCCACATGGTACTGTTGTTACAGTGGGAACAAGCCAGGAACTATTATTGAGAGGTCCAAAGATTGGGGGTCGAGTAAAGTTGAGGGCAGATCCAAGCAAGGAAAAGAAATTGAGGGCCCAGAAGGTAGCATTATGAGTGCTAGTGGTATATGAGAATCCTTGGGCAGGAGTGTCAGCCCATTCACTGGGATCAGCTGGCCAGGTGATCATTTCTTCTGATTGGGTTGTATATACCTAGCAAGAAGAGATGTTATATATATCAACTACCTTATGGATTAAGTTGAAAAAAGGGTGTTTTGGGCTAGCCTGAGCTTTGGAGAGATTTGGAGTAAGATAAATTAAAAAGAGTTTTTAAGATGGTCATGTCAGTAGCTAAACAAATTGTATCCACCAAGGGCGACATAGTACAGTAGTTATAAGAATAGAAGCTATAAGAAGGAAGCACCACCAGCACAATTTTCTGCACGGTTCAGGATGCGAGGGTGTTGTCATTAGGTACTTAGATTTTGCTTTTAAAAGAGATGTTTTAGGCCATCTATAGAAATTTGATATTGTTTATGAATTCCAGATTATGTTTGTAAACTGGTCTGTTCCTCTGGGCATATTAGATTAATTTCAGAGATTTCACTTTTACTTGATTAAATTATGATTGGGGCTTTTGATTGGGCCATGTCAGTAGAGGGCAGGGACTCACAGAGAAAGCTAAATAGCAAAGGAGAGAGTCAGAGTTTTGATGCTGGAGCTCCAGGAAGTAAACACAGGAGAAGAACACAGAGGAATAGAGACAGGTCCATAGACACGCAGCTGACCTTGTGGAGGGGAGAGAGCAGCCGACTGGAGAGAAATGAGCTCCAGGAGAGAGACGAGACATTTCCCAGCCTACAGCTGATACTGGAAGAAGCTGGGACCACGGAGCCTTAAGAGGAAGAGGAAGGCTGAATCCTTGCAGATGTCAGCAGGCATCTTGCTCCAATATATGGCAACAGAATTTGTTGAGGAAAGTAACTTATGCTTTATGGCCTGGTAACTGTAAGCTTCTACCCCAAATAAATACCCTTATATAAAAGCCAACAGATTTCTGGTATTTTGCATCAGCACCCTTTTGGCTGACTAATACACCATCCAATGCTTGGCACTCGAATGTCTAAATAGGTGTCTTTAGTGGATTGCTATTTTCTTGGGCAGTGGGCTTCAGGTAGAAGAAGTGCTTCCACCTGGCAATTCCTTTAACATTAACAGCTGTGGGAGTAAACAGACCCACAGAATTAGGTCCCTTCCATTTTGGCTCTAATTGAGAGTGAGGCTTGTTCTCTTGCCAGGTTTTGATTAAACCTGTTTTACTTTAAGTTTGGGCAAGTCATGATTGGGAGTAGAGAGAATTTTCTTCCAGAGCTCCTGGATGATTTGTTGAGTTTTTCCTAGGTTTACAATATATTTAGCAAGTACTTGAATTCCTGATCTAGTACTAGATGTTGGGTGAGAAAATGCTGCTCATTGACCATTTCAAAGAGGCTAAACTGAAGTGGGTTTTTTTGAGCTATGCACAGCCTCAGCAAAGCCACGGGAAGATTGGTGACCCAATGTGTAGCAGATTCCTGGCAAAGTTTGGCAAGAATATGTTTTAGGGTTCAGTTGTTTTTTTCTACCTTCCCTGAGGATTGGGCTCTCCAGGAACTATGAAGATGGTATTTCATTCCGAGGGTAGTTGATAGACCCTGGGTTATTCTTCCTAGTAAAGACTGGCCCATTGTCACTTTGGAGGGACTTAGGCATCTGAACCTGGGGACGATTTCCTTTAGGAGGGCTTTAGCTACTTCTTTTGCTGTTTCCCTTCTAGCATGAAACTCTTCTAACCATGCAGTAAAGGTATGTACTAGCACTAAGAGGCATTTATATCCCTGGCACAATGGCATATGGTTAAAATCTATCTGCCAGTCCTCCCCAGGGTATGATCCCCACAGCTGGACAGGTGGGATTAAGGGAGGAGGTTTGTTAAGCTTTCTGTTGTTTGGCTTATTAATTGCACATAAGGAGCAACTTTTGGTAGCCTCTTTAACTGTTTTTTCCAGGCCCTCAAAAATCTTTTTGGCTAAGCAGGTCAGGGCTTCCCTCCCTAGATGAGTGGCTTGGTGGATTCTGTGAAGGACTTTCCATGGCTCTGATCCTGGCTGGTATCCTCAAACTTCCTTAATAAGCCACTCAGTAGCTAGCTTCTTTAGTTTGCTCATCCTGGGTATGCTCTGGAGCCTTAGGTAGTGAGACAGGTTCTGGGATGAGGGCCAGAAGAGAGGCTAAGGTTTGCAATGCAGCTTTAGCTGTTGCACCTGCTCCTGTAGTTTCCCCTAGCTACTGTGGTGTCTGCTTTTTGGTGCCCTGAGCAATGCATAACTGCTATTTCTTGGGGCAACAAAACAGCCTCTAGTAAGTTTAGGACTTCTTGCTGGTGCTTAATAGGTAGCCCGTTGTTAGAAAGCAGGCTCCGTCCAGTCACATGGCGGAATGGGCCTGAAGGACGAGGATCATGTAGTGTGCTTGGAGTCTGTGTAAATGTTGGCTCTTTTCCCAGATGCTAGTATCAAGCCTTGGGTTAGGGCAATTAGTTCTGCCTTTCTGGGCTGAGGTTCAGGGGTAAGGGCTTGGGCTTCTATAGTTTTAAATAGAGACTACTGCACAGCCGGCCATTTTAGTTCCTTCCCAATAAAACTCCTTCCATCTGTGAACCAATCAAATTCTAGGTTTGTTAGAGACTCATCCTTTAAATCTGGCCTGCTTGAGTAGTTTTGGGTTAAGAGTTTCAAGGCAGGAGTGAAGTAGGGGTCCCTTGGAATATGACCAGTAGCAGGGTAGCTGGGTTTAAGGTTTGACACACCCTTACTTGCACCTCAGGCATCTCTAGTAATTGAGCCTGGTAGTTAATTAACGGGCTACCTGCAAGCAATTGATGGCTCATGGCTTCAAGTACATCTTATACCTGGTGGGAGGGTATAAGGGTTTAGGTACTAATGGAAATACTTCACTGGAAGTATAGGGGTATTTTAGAGAGACTAGTAGGGATTAGAAGACAAATTTCTAAAACCTTTTTTATCATGGTCTTGAGTCTATTCATTGTTTCTTTCTTTAGAGAATACTCTTTTCTGTGAGGATATGGTAATTGGTCATTATAGGAGATGGAAACTGGGGAAACCTGGAGAGCTCATCCAGGTACCCCAGTTTCCCAGACCATAGGATTTACTGTCCTACTTATTTTCTGTGTTATAGCCATTGACATGACATCTGGCTCTTTACTTAGAATCATGGCCAAGCATGAAGCTTCACATTCTTCCTGTGAGCACTGGGTTACAGGCATTCTTGAGGTTTTATTTACTCTTACTAATTCTATGCATGCACCCAGGATACAAAGTAAGTCCCATCCCAGTGAGGGGTAGGGCATTTAGGGACAATAAAAAATTGATGGTTTACTATTAGGTCTCCCGTTTGACAGAGGAGAGGATCTAAATTTAGATTTACCATCAATTACCACTACTGGAGAGGTTTGGGAAAAGGGAGTTTTGGAATGTCAAGTTCGAACTAAATAGGTGGCTCCCATATTAATCAAAAAGTTAATAGTCTTAACTGCCACTCTAAGGTCTGGGGCATCTCAAGGGTGATGTTCCACATAGTTGTCCTTGGAGCTACTTTCTGCCCCAGGTTCCATCATTCTTCCCTGGTTTATGCCACAAGGGCCTGAGGTTGTGTTCTGCAACCCCTCTCCCAGACCTTCAGGGTAAAGTGCACTCCTGAGCCCAATGGCCTGTTTTACTGCACTGGGGACAGGGACCAGGGGGCTCTCTGCAGGGTTGTGATGATTTGGGGCAATCTTTTTTCCAGTGTCTGAGTTCCCTGCATTTAAAGCAGGATTCTGATGCTTTAATGCCTGAGAAGGGGTGACCCTGAGGTGTCAGGCAGCCGCCAATGGAAACTGCTTTAAGGTGAGCCTTCTGCCTTTTCCTCCTTACCTTTCCCTCCTTGGTGGCCTTGTCATGTTTGTTGAAGATGGAAAAAGTTGTTTCTAAAAGAGAACTCATTGGGGTTTGGGGCCCTAATGCTAGCTTTTGGAGCTTTCTTCAAATATCTGGAGCTGACTGGCCAATAAAATGGGTTTTAACATAATTTGTCCTTCTGGTGAGTCTGGATTAACCTGGGTATACTTTTTCCATAGCATCCACTAACCTTGCTTGGGACAGGGCAGGGTTTTCCTTTTCTTCCTGGGTTATTTCTTGCAACTTCTTATAGATAACAGGCTTGGTGACACATTTTCTCATTCCTTCTAAAAAACATGCTATCATGTGGCCTCTTTTCCTTAGGTCTGCTTTCCCCCTTTGGTAGTTCCAGTTAGGGTCAGTTGTTCAAACTGCTATGGCTCCCACAGCAGGTTGCTCAGGTGTTGGGCTGCCATTTTATTGGCATGTCCCTGGACCTCCTCCCAAATGTGGCGCTTGTCCTTCCATGTGTAGCTAAGATCACATGCATATTACCCCATGATAATTCAAAGGTTAGGGTTAGGTTTTGAAATTCTTTAGTGAATTTTGCTGGATCTTCTGAGAATCACCCTAGTTGTTTTCTGCATTGAGCTAGATCTGTCAGAGAGAAAGGGATATGGACTCTAACTGTCCCTTCATTTCCATTTGCTATCTCTTTTATTGGGTAGAAGTCACTTTGGGGTTCTTTTGGAGGGTGGAAAGAGACTAGCTCTGGGCATGTAAGGTGGGCATGCCTATGTCACCAGTGGAGGTGGGTCTAAGGGGGTCTTGGGTTTAAAAACTGAGTAATTCAAGAAAGAACTGAGGATGGTATCATCTAAGATATCTCCCTCCTTCTCAGGTTCTCTCTCTTTAGGTTCCTTCTTTTCTGACACCTTCCTTTATGGGGCAAGTTCCTTTCTTGAGCATAACACAACCTGTGAGACCCCTTTAAACCTGTATTCTGATATAGAGCCATAAAGAGTTGAACATATGGAATTTCTGATTGTTTCCCTTCTCTTTTATGCAAGAGATCTAACTGTAAGATAAGGTTATAATTTAAGGTGCCATTGGCAGGCCATTTCTGGCCATCTGAGAGAAAGTACATGCTGGCCATGGGGTGTTACAGAAGATCAGTTTCTTCTTTTTCAACCCCTCTGTGGACAGGGTTTTCCAGTTTTTGAGTATATACCTGGGTAGGAACTCTGCTGGAATGCTAGAGACTGTGCACATTGTTCTATGGAGAACTGGGGAAATGTTTGTCAGGTGATCTGGCATCTTAGACTCCCATCTGACTGAACTTTTTGCTTCCAAACCGAAGCACCCAAGTTGCTCAAGCCTTGGGGGACTTTGAAGCTGGTATCCAAACTGAAGCGCCCAAGTTGCTCAAGTCCTGGGGGATGCTTTGAGCTGCTGCTCTGGTTCCCGGGCATCCAGAGAACACAGAAGCTATGCCACCTGGTGTCTCCAGGGCATCCTAGGTCTTGGGAGATGTATGGACCTAAGTTCTATACCAAAGCTACCAAGCTGAGTTCTTGAAGGTGGAGGAGGAGTTCCTCAGGCAGTTTTTTAATCTATTCCCTTGAAGGGTAAAAGTTTGATCATTGTCCAAATGGCTAGAAATTGGAGGTCAGAGACCTGGACCATAAGGGAACACAACTCTTCTATAGGCCCTTTTCCACATTGCACCAGATCCTTGAGATAATTAGGAGATATACTGAGAAATTATGCAGTTATACTGAGAGAGATAGGACACTGTGTTCAGTTATTCATGGATAGGGAGGAGGTGATCAGAATTAGAAAGCTGCTGTTTTGGATGAGTTGGATCTCCTGGACTTTTGTGCTCCCAATTGGACTTCTACTTGACTCAGGGAATGTCCCTAGTCAGGTTTCAAGGATGGTGTTACCTGTCACCAGCGCCTCCTTGGATCTGCCCAAAGAGGGAGCTGGAGGACTCTTGGATAAACTGAAATTATGTCCTTTGGGACCAGGGCTGGAGGTCTTGTTGGAATGGCAAAGAGAGAGACAGACATATAACCATACATACAGGCACATTTCAGTTAGAAGCCAAAACTCACCAGTCCTGTTGGATGGAGGAGAGGATTACCAGAGATTATCTCCTGGCTGGCTCACGAGAAATATGCTGCCAGAGTTAGTGTCCAGGTTCTTGGTTACAACATAAGAAAGAATTCAGAGATGCACCACAGTTATAAGAATGTTAGAAAAAAGTTTAATTAAGATAAAGTACACACACAGACATGAGTGTGAGTGGGCTCAAGATAGAGATGCGTACTCTGTCTTGATATTCCCTGTTTTATGGGCTACAGGTCTCTAGGTTCTATGCTGTTTGGTGAATTTGAACAAAGCAAGGGGAACTCATTGGGTGGTTTGATTCTCCTAGGGGCTTAAATGTTGCTGTCCGGTGGTGATTGGCCTCTGGTCATTGTCCATGAGGCATGAGGTAATATGAAAGTGGGTGGGTGGTGGTGGTGATGCCCCTCCTGCCCCTTCCCTCTTTCCTACTATGTGATGATGTTTCCAGCTGTCTTTGGATAACGCAGCCGTTGGGTGTGTGCTGTAAGTTGCCTGAGATAACTTCCTTGTGCGAGACAGCAGCCTGATGCAAGTCATCAGGCTCTTGCCTCAGCCTCTCTTGCTATGTGGTGTTAGTATGGCTGATCAGGTTTTCGGCCCCTCCTCCTTAAGTCCCTATTCTATCCTGCTTCATTATGATGAGTCTTGCTTATTTATATGTGTATAGTTTTATTCTTTTGGGGGTACTTTTAGCTTTTGTGTTCTGAATTCATCAATATCATCAAATTAGCAATAAGTTTTTCCATTAAGTTATTAAAAATATTTTATGACTGCTACTCCTATCCACTTGGAATTCAGATTAATGTATTCACTATCAGCTGATATCATAACCCAATTTTCTCAAATTACTTCTTTTTCATTCTTGTTTTCCTCTTCTACAGTTTCTATAGCTCAGTATTCTAGTTCATTTTTTTCCTGCCATGTCTATCAATGTTCATGCCTATCCAGTGAAATTTTCATTTCAGATATTATATAGTCCTTGAATGCTAATCTACTCTACCTTTTTATTCCAGGGTCTAGTACTGATTATTAATTTTCTCATGATTTTGGGTAACATTTTCTTGCTCCTTCAACTTGTCAAAAATATATTTCTCTGGATTCTGGACATTTTGAAAATTATGCTGTCAAATCTCTTTATTTTTAAAATATTGAGTTTTGTTTTGGGAGGTAATTTGTTTACTTGCAAATCAGCTTAATCCTTTTGAATGTTATTTCTGAGCTCTGTTTGAGTATGGGTTTTTAATTTTTTCAAGTAGGATGGTTTAGCTCCACTCTCTTCTGTTGTTTTCACTAAATGCCCTAAATATTTCATCAACTGATCTATGGTCATTTGTCTTACAGATTTTTCACAGTTGTCCTAGGCATGGGTTTATGATGTTTCACCCCAATGTGTAGAGTTAAGGGATCAAACAAGACCACAAATGGACACCATGCAGTCTTCTTAGTTACTTTATTTTGCTAACTCTCTCCACTCCAGTCCTTGACTCTACATATTCCAGCCAATCAGTCTTTCAGATGCTGATTTTTGTCTTCATGTCAGCATGACTGATATGTTCCCCTTAGGCCTCACCACCACTCTTTGTCAGGGACTTGTAAATGTCTCCCTTCTCTCACAGATAATTTTCATGTATTGTAAGTTGTCATATGTCTATGATTAGTTAAATATATTACCCATGCATCATGTATCTCCCCAAAGGGTATAATTAATCACAGTGTTCTGAAGAGTTGACAAAAACATGAAGCAAATTATGGGGAATTCATGGATTCAGGAAAATGTAGTAGAAACAATAATAAAAAATATTTGAATTCATTAAAAGAGTGAATTTCCTAAAACATACATGGTTAATATGACTAGGCTATTACTAAACTGTTTCTTCCTGCAGATGTGGAATATAAGGAATCATTATAAGGAAGCAATATACACACACTGACAAACACAGAGTGTATGCAAACAAAACTGCCAGTTGTTTTTCTCTACTTTCAATTTACATGTAGCATGGGATATGAGGCAGTTTTGTTAGAAATATGGTTTACATTCAATGTTTGTGTTTATTAAACTAATATTTTTGGGGAAGGATGATATATTCTGGGTATTATGTTACACATTAGAAATAAAAAGGTTATCAAAAGTGTTTGGAGGAATTGGATGTGGCTCAAGTAGTTGGGCACCTGCCTGTGTCATGGAAAGACCCAGCTTCAGTTCCTAGTGCCTTCTAAAGAAGATGAGAAAGACAACAAGCTGTCGCAATGGGCTGGCTCATTGAGTTGACACAACAAGATGATGCAATGAAGAAACACAATGAGGAACACAATGAGAGACACAACAAGCAGGGAGCAGAGGTGGCTCAAGAGATTGGGTGCCTACCTCCCACGTGGGAGGTCCCTTGTTCGGTTCCTGGTGCCTTTAAAAAAACATATGAGCACACAATGAACAGACACAGAGAGCAGACAGTGAGTGCAAACAACAATGGAAATGGAGAAATAAATAAAATAACTCTTTAAAAAAAAGTGTTTAGACATTCATTTTTAGAAATGTCTGTTTTAAAGAAGAACTTGCATGCTTATTCAACCATCACTGTAATTTCAGGATCTATTTTAATTGATTACTAGATTTCCTGTTTAAAGACACATGTTCTCACTTGATCATATGTTGAATATGTTTTGTCGGAAGCTGTATATTGTGAAATTTATATTAATGAGTGTTGGATTTGTTAAGGTGTGTGAAATTTTTAAAAGAAGGATTAGCTATCTTTTTTGACAATGGATTTCAAGCTATATCTTATTGGTAAGGTCTACAGTAGTTTTTTTTGTTTTTTTTTTCTGTTAACAGTTTTATTTATTTATTTTATGTTAAATACCACAGGACAGGATTGTAAAGATGAAAAAATCAGTCAACAATTGCCTCACAGGGGATAAGAAAAATTCTGCCATGATATTAGCAAAGGTAAAGGAGAACATTTACAATGTAAGAGGCACCATTTCCCCACAGAATACCTCTTGGCATTTCCTGAATGAGTGGGATTAGCAATCTAAATAAATCAGATTTCAAGAGGTAACAGCAGCAGATAAAATTTAAAGGGATTATTAAAATAACATTTTACAAGACTCTGAACAATCCTGGAACTCTTATTAAAACCACAAAGAAAGAACAACTCTATACTAATGAATTTCATAAAGGACTGAATGAGCAACTGACATCTGCTATTGATGATCTGGGAATATACAATTTGTCCATTAGCTGAACGGTTTGTTTTTATTGTGTTTTCTAACTGTAAGAGATCATTAAAGGCAAAGCCTATATGACGCTGTACACACTCAAAAAAATGGTCACTGTGGGCCATACTACCAGTGAAATGGCAGGTAAATAAATCTTTTTCTGGTCAAGAGAAAAAAAAAAAAGAAAAACAAAATGAAATAGCACTCTGCATGCTTCACTCTAAAAGATGCATTTCCCTAGAAAGAATCCAATGCAAATGGCTGCAAATACAACGAAAAGTGAAGGAAGAGGACTGGTAACATTACTCTGAAGGATGCAGTTGAGGTTGATCCAGGTTTATCTGAATGTGCTACCTTTCTGAGCCTTAAGCCTTCATCTCTCAGGTGTCGATTTTCTTCTGATAGTTTCATCATTTCTCCTTGCAGTCTTTTACACTCTTCCATTAATTTTCTCCTTTCAGTATCGATGAGTGAAACAGTATGTGGTTTTGGCATGTGTCCATCTTGTTTAGATGCATTCAGTGGAAGAGCTTAGTTAGGTTCCATGTCATTCAACTTATCATTTTCAGTGGGCATTTCAAATACACATCTCAATTTAGAATCCATTAATTCATCAGGTTTTGCCTCTTTCCACACAGCTTCCATATCTGAAGTGTTTGGTGGGGCAAAAATTGTACCATGAACTTGTGTTTACTCTTCTCATTTGGATCATAGTCAAAAGGCTGCAGCATTACTGAAACAGTTGG
>JAKSZT010054196.1:4471639-4481887 GCA_026826555.1 Tolypeutes matacus
GGGCTATCCCCCCTTATATAGGACCAGGGTGTCTCGAGAGCTCTCAGAGGGTGTCTGAGAGCTCTGGTGTACTTTTATTTCAGACTCAATGAGTACTCAATATTCCTAGTAGGGCAGGTGAATTAGTGATGATGTCTCTCAGCTTTTATGTACCAAGGAATATCAAAATTCTCTTTAACTTTTGAAGAAGAGTTTTGCCTGTTTTTCTCTCTCTTCCATTACATTATAAATGTCTTCTCAATAACCTGAAATCCGTGGTTAGTGATAAGAAATTGGTTATTGTTTTCATTTGCTAAGCTGCCAAAAGCAGATACCATATAATGTGTTGACTTTTAACCATGGGAATTTACAAACTTACAGTTTTGAGGTGAGAAGAATGTCCAAATCAAGACATCATCAGGTGACAAATTCTCCTCAAAGACCAGCTGCTAGTGATACCGGATTCTACTGCCACATGGCAGGGCACATGGAAGCATCTGCCTGTCTCTCCCTTCTCTTCCAGTGCGTCTTGCTAAAAACTTCTTGCTTCTGTGGTGTAGCTAAAATGACTTTGCATTTTTCCCCCAACTCTTCAGTTTTTTCCTCTTCCAGTCACTGGAGCATTTCATTCCTTAATGCAGGCCTTGAGAAATAACTGTGAGCTCATCACTGATAAGTAAATCTTGTGTCATAAATGCTTAGACTTCTCTTCCAAAAACTCTAGGAATGATCTGTTCTGTTTACTGCTTGACTACCTTCATATCAATAGATCCCTTATATAATTACTGTAAAGATGTAACTTCAGCCCTACTGAAAAACAGTGTAAATGTTCCTTTTGTCAAAGTGTAGCTTCTGCTTTGCTGGGAAATATTGCAAATGTCTGATCCTTAATCATCTGTCCTGAGTGCTCATCTTTAAATCATGCTCCCCCACATGTCCTGCTATCCGCACAGAGATATGTACTTTAAAAGACCCCTCTCATTTTGGGGTGAGTGCATATAGTTGAGCTTCAGAAGCACCAGCTCTCCTCCTGCTACTGAGGATGATTATTTTAAGCCACCTCCAGGCTTGGATCCACCAAGCTGGAACAGATTCTCCATGAAAGTCCCATAAAAAAACACTCATTCACCAAGCTGGACTTGTCCAAGTTTTTCTTTGGTTTAACATATCCCTCTCAGTTTGGTGGAAGGCTTTCATTTACACACCTCCTTGTTATACTTGGAATACATGGCTTTTTCTCTTCATCTGAATTTACTTCTCTTTTAAAGGACTCCAGTAAGAGGATTAAGAACCAACTCAATGAGGTGGGTCAGATCTTAACTTTTAAGATCCTACTCACCAAAAGAACCCCCTTACAATGCGTCCACACCCACAGTAATGGACTAACCTAAGAACACATAGCTGCAAACCACCACAGCAGTTAATATGAGTGATGATTCCATGTATGTGAAATGTCTTCTTTCTTGTTGTTTTCAAGAATCTTTCTTTGTGCTTGTTTTTCAATATTTTCATTAAAATATTTCAAACTGTGGATCACTTCTGTTTCACATTCTGGAAATTCACTAAGCTTCCTGGATGTGTAGATTCATGTCTTAATTAAATTTAGTAAATTTTAAGCCAGTCCCCCCCCCAACACTCCATGTCAAGGATTTCTATTATAACTAAGTTCATATACTTGATGATGTCCCAAAAGTCTCTTAGACTGTATTCACTTTTCTTCATCCCATTTTTTTCCCTGCTGATCAGAATGGATAATTTCAATTGACCTATATGAAAGGCTCCTGGTTTTTCTTCCATCTTTCAATTGTGTTGTTACAATTCTTTAGTAAATTTTTTACTTGCATTTATAGCTTTCAATCCAGAAATTCTAGTTCATTATTTTTATATCTAATACTTTATTGATATTCTGTATTTGTAGAATTATCATTCTCTTGCTTTTCTAAATTTTTGCTCATGATTTCCTTTAACTCTTTGAGCATATTTAAGACAACTGATTTGAAATGTTTGTCTGATGAGCCCAAAGTCTCTTCCTCCTTAGGGACACTTTCTGTTAATTTTTTTTTTTTCTTGTGAATGGGTCATATATTGTTGTTTTTTGTGTCCCACATTTTTCTTTTTGAAATATGACATTTTGAATACTATAAAGTGATTGCTTTAGAAATTAGATTTTACCCTATTCAGGATTTTATGTTGTTACCTGCTGTAGTTTGTAGTTTCTTATTTGTTTGCTGTCTTTTTAAAACAGTTTTAAGGACTGTATTCTTTGTCAAAAGTGGTCTTTGAAGGTTGATCTTTAGCGTGTGGACAGCTGGTGCCTTGACAGAGAATTTTTAAAATACCTTGATCAAAAAAGAATAAAAATAAGAAAAGAAATGAAAAAGTACTCTCCTAATTTTCTCAGATTAACTCAGTGTTGCCATGTTTCTTAAACGCTTATCCAGTCCATTTACCACTCTGCCCAAGGCTTTAATTACTGCCTGTGCTGAGAAAAAATATTATCTGCAAGTGAAATCACAGGGTCTCCTAAGCGTTTCAATACTTTGTTTTTATTTTTTTTCCTGAGCTCATGTCTTGTGCTGAAAGTCTGTGGCTTTCTGGATTCCCTGTGATACATGACAGCTTTTCAAATACTTTATTCCAGAAAGTAACTCAAGCACCCACATCTTTTTCCTCTAGACAATTTATTTGTCTATTATATACCCCATATTTGTCATATCATTTTGTAACAGAAGTTAGCAGCTTGTTCATTCTTTCCTTTTTTTTTTTTTTTTTGAGGAATTACTTCTGCCCCTTTTCTATCATGACATTGTTTCAATATATTTAAAACAATGGCAAGCACCTGGAAAATGTCCAAACAAGTCCAGACAGACAGACAAAGTTCCTTGGGAAAATGTTTGCTTTAAACCCCCTACAACTAGATACCCACATGTTAACCACAGCTGACAATGTTGAGACCATTATGTGCCAGTGAGTGGTGTGGCGAGGCTCATTTAAACAGCAGAAGGCCTTCCTCCTGTGGTGAAGGTGCCTTTTTCTTGATTCAGCTTTTGTGTGTTTGCTGCAAACCTTTTCCTATCTTACAGAGTTCTGACAAATTAGATGCTGTCACTATTGTTTATTTTTTCTGTGCTTCTGTGGAGGGGAAGACCTTTGGAGCTCCATACTCTGCTATTTCCACTATCATTCCTGCATTCATAATCATTTTAAAAACAAATAGGATATGAGATAAGGGGAAAGTCTGTCTCATGATCTAGTGAGCATTTCTATTTTTTTTTTTTTTAAGATTTTATTTATTTATTCATTTATCCCCCCCTTCCTGCTTGTGCTCGCCGGGTCAGCCAACCACGCCGTGCGGGCGGGCCCTGCCCTCACCAGGAGGCCTCGGGAACCGAACCCGGGGCCTCCCATATGGCAAACGGGAGCCCTACTGATTGAGCCACAGCCACTTCCCTCTATTTTTTAAATTAACATAATTAGTTGGTTAAACTAGAGAGGAAATTCATTCACTGGCTTCAGCAAAATTTAATGTAAAAACATTTATTTCAAGAAGTTTGTAAGTATATTGCATATCAATAGAGAGATAATCATATACTTGTACTGAAATCTTATTTTTTCTTCCTTTGGTTCAGGCTCTTTCTTCCCATCACAATGGAAACCCATTAAATATTTGTAAATCCCTCCCCACCCAGATTCTCTAGCTCTTAATATAAGCAACTAATCATCAAATACAATATTCAAAGATTCAGAGGGTAGACTGAAAGACTGCTGTCTTTTTAAGAAAGTTTCTCTTCCTATCTTAAATAGGAATATAAGCATCTCTAGTCAAAATGCTTTCCAGGTTATTCTCACCTGGATGATGTAGCAAATAGGACCAGACTTACCTACTCACCATAAACAAATATGAAATTGCACAAAATGAAAGAAACAAAAGTTTTGGTATTAAACAACAGACAGAACAGGACTGTGATTTCTAAGAGACAAGAAGCAAGGACGAAGACACCATGACAAATCTGGAGGTACTTTCTGTAATGCAGGACATTCCAAGAAGATAACAATGGGCTTGTTGAAATAAGGACACAAATATTGGACTTGGGGATGCAGTGGAAATGAAATATGTCAGACAGAGTATATTGAGGAAGGAGGTATTCAGAAAAGAAACTCCAAAAATCTCAAATAAGCTGACTTGTGTTTGTGGTTCTAACACAGGAGGTAAATCCCAGGAAGGTTGACTAAATGTTTCAATATTCCAATGAAACCACTCGGGTGACTAGCAGGAGTAGACATGCCTTTAATAGTTATATGACCTGATGGTGGCCACTGGAAGATACCATGCCTGCCCTCAGGGGATAGGGTTTTATAAAGGCATTCGGGGTGAGGGGTAGAGGACAGACAATGCCCAGAACAGCTACAGAAATATGTTTGTGCACGTGATTCTCAGAACATTCTACAACATCCTTGCTCTTATCTTTAAGGACTGGGCTGCTGGCAAATTCAGCCCATCTCTTTGCTCAGTTCTAATTAACAGGGAGGAGGAAGGGGGGTGAGTGGGCAATTATGTTAGCCCCTCAGTGGATGAATACTAAATATGCATTCCTATGGTCAAAGCACACAGGAAAGAATAACCATGTACTTGAAAGCTGAACAATTCAAGGTAAGAGAGGCCAGGTAGACATTAGAATTCCAAATAACCAGAGTCCTTGTTGAACACTCAGTCATCTGGTAGAGAACTCAGGGTTAAAACCTACTGTAGACCCTACCAAATGATATAATTTGAAACCAATTATCAAAAAAGAGAGCTCATCCTTCTTTTAAAAATTAACACACCTTAATGAACAAATCCAACACTCATTAATATAAATTTCACCATATACAGCTTCCGACAAAACGTATTCAATATATGATCAAGTGAGAACATGTGTCTTTAAACAGGAAATCTAGTAATCAATTAAAATAGATCCTGAAATTACAGTGATGGTTGAATAATCATGCAAATTCTTCTTTAAAACAGACATTTCTAAAAATGAATGTCTAAACATTTTTTTAAAAGATTTATTTTATTTATTTCTCCCTGCCTCCATTGTTGTTTGCTCTCACTGTCCGCTCTCTGTTTCTGTTCATTGTGTGCTCATATTTTATTAAGAGGCACCAGGAACCGAACCAGGGACCTCCCACGTGGGAGGTAAGCATGCAATCTCTTGAGCCAACTCTGCTCCCTGCTTGTTCTGTCTCTCATTGTCTCATTGTGTTTCTTCATTGCATCATCTTGTTGTGTCAACAATCTGTGGCAGCCCATTGTGTCAGATTGCTGTTTTGTTCATCTTCTTTAGAAGGCCCTGGGAACTGAAGCTGGGTCCTCCCATGTCACCGAAAGGTGCCCAACTACTTGAGCCACATCCAATTCCTCCAAACATTTTTGATAATCTTTTTATTTCTAATGTGTAACATAATACCCAGAGTATATCATCCTCCCCCCAAAAATATTAGTTTAATAAACATAAACATTTAATGTAAACCATATTTCTAACAAAATTGCCTCAAATCCCATGCTACGTGTAAATTGAAAGTAGAGAATACAACTGAGGAGAGTTCCACTCCTCAGGTTTTGATCTATCATCCCCTCCAAACATCTTTCTCATCAAAAACGGGCCTTTCCACTACTCATACAACTTCTCCTCGATGCAATCGGACTTGGAGGAGCCATAGACAAAGCATCACTTATCCCAATCTCTCCAAAGAGTTAACAACTACCATATAAAGAATGCAGATACCGTACATGTTGTTCAAACCCAGCTCAATTCTTTAGCAGCTATAGTCCTTCAAAACCAAAAGTCTATAGGCATGCTCACTGCCCCTCAAGGAGATGTGCTTTTCTGGGTGAAGAATGTTGCTTCAATGTCAGCCAGTCTTCGAAATTCTAGGAAAACATAAAAAAAGCCAACAGACTAGAAAAGGCTGCTGGCAGTATTCCATTCTCACCATTCTTGCTGTTCTTGTGCCTTACCCATTTCCCTTGTTTTATAGGCCCTCCTAGGCCCCCTCTCAACTATCCTTCTTATACTCTTAGTAGGCTGCTGTATATTTAAGGTTCTAACTCAATTTATCTCTCCCAGGATTGATGCATTCCAGAACAAACTTCTGCTCATGCATGAATATCACCAGTCCCAACCATTAATGCAAGTACCCCTTCTCCTAGCCCTAGTAGCATAGAAAGAGTACTTTACACCTTGTCAGGCAGGGACTACAATTCCTAATCAGTGGGAAGCAGATACAGAAGAATGACCCTCACTCTGCACTCAACCTTAAGATTAAGGGTGTACCACCCTCTAAGGGGGATTTGAGGGGATAGAATAGGGATCTAAGGAGGAAAGGCAGAAAACCCAATAAGCCATATTAACACCATATTTTAAGAGAGGCTGAGGCAAGCGCTTGCTGACTTGCATGTCTCTAATTTGAGCACACTCATGCTCATGTCTGAGTGTGAACTTTATCTTTATTAAACTCTTTTCTAATATTCTTGTAACAGTGGTATGCCTCTGAATACTTTCTTACAACATAACCAAGAACCTGGATACCAATTCTGGCAACAATAAGAAAATTGCTCATGAACAACTAGGAAGATAAAAACATTAAAGTGTCTGGAGAGGAAAAAATGTGGCATATCATATGGAGAAATAATGTATATTAATGAATGAAAACTACCTTCATGACAAAACGATTAAAGCCAGAAAAATAAAATTAAAAAATGCAGCACCCTATTTAAATTGCTAGAACAAAAAATGTCAAACTAGAATTCTCCATTAAACAAAAACATAATTAAAAATTGAAGGCAAAATAAGATTTCCTCATTTGCTTTTGCTAATGGCCAAGTACCAGAAATACTACCACACAGTTAATGACTAATATATTGGAAAAATCATGTGAAAGTACTGTAGAAAGACAATAGGATGATTTTCCGATTTTTATGAGTTTTATTTTGAGGATAGGACCACACTGCAGCATTCATATAAAAATGTCATATGTAACCCATACTCCTTCTAAACTGATGAATAGGAAGATGGAGTTTGTGACACCAAAGCCAAGGGAAAATCAGGGATGAGTCCCAGAATGGAAAAAGGCATTAAGAGGGAGATACATATTCTTTGCAAAATCAATATCCAGTATTCTAAACTTGATTACTGTAGGTCTGGTACAGAAATCATTTGCTTAGACAAGGCTAAAAATTTGAAAAATATTTTACTACTACCACAAAAGTTTCCATTTTGAGTGAAACAAGCATAATTTTCTGCTAAATGTAAAACCAAATCAATACAAAGAGGAAAATTCAGGCATCTCCATAGCATAATATTCATAATGTCCAAGGTAGAATACAACATTTCTTGACATACAATGTACAGGATAATTAGAACAAAGCTCTGAGTGTCAGCTGGAACTGGTCCTCATTTTCCTGCTTTCTCCTGAATAGTGTGAGGGCTCTGTGTTTCTGGTCCTGGGGGTTGTGGCTTCATTAACTTTCTCTTCTCTCCCACCCACATAATCCCTTGAGGCTAATTTGTTTCTATCTGTGGATATCTTGGTTGGGGGGGTGTTTTCTGGCCCTCCCTAGTGGTAACTCAATTTTGATTTGTGCCATTGAAAAATTGGGCCCAAGAATGTACCCAGAGGCAGATAGTTTTGAGTCTATCCTTTTCTCAGTGTCAGGAGTTTTTTGTTTAGGATTGGCTGTGGAGAGTTTCTGTCCCTCTTCTAAGAGAAGACATTTCTGCTTTTAGCACCCACCACCATCACCTACAGCACTTCTTAAGGAAGGATGGTTTCTTACCCTAGCCCCAAAAGCAAATAGATTTGAATCTATGCCTCCCAGAGAGGTATCAGATCTTTACCTGAACCCTAGAAAAAAAAAAGGAATAAGTATTTACAAAAAAGAAACAATTTTATTCAAAGACACATCATAGTCTAAAGGGAAATTTTCTAAAGAAGAAACAAAAATATGGGTTCTAATAAGTGGATTAACTAACATTTCAGGATGTAAAGGTGAGTATATAAAATATAAACAGAAAAATAGATGCAAACAACTGATAAAAAATCACTATTATACTACAATAGTATGGAAAATATAAAATAATAATAAATTGAACTAAAGACATAATACCATTGCACTATTAAAAAAGAAATTTTGATGAGAGAAATGAAAGAAAACACAAATGAATTGAGAGAGATAATATATACATATGTTGGAAAACAGCATTTTTAAAGATGCAATTCCTCACATGTTCATGTAAAGATTCTAAATAAGGGAGCAGGTGCAGCTTAAGCAGTTGAGCAACTGCTTCCCACATGGGTGATCCTGGGTTCAATTCCTGGTGCCTCCTAATACCATAAAAATAAACTACAAGCAAACAAATGAAATAAACAATCCAAGGGAGTCTATGTGGCTCAGTGGTTGAGCACCAGCTTCCCACATTCCCACATATGAGGTCCTGGGGAGATTCAATCTCCAGCCCTGATAACTAAAAAAAAAAAAAAAAGATTCAATACCATTCAAAACAGTAGGTATTCCCAATTGAATTCTAACATTTTCTTGGTAATTCAATATACCTACAACACCCAAAGAAACATTGCAAAAGAACAAAATTAGAATATTAACATAATACATTTCCAAGCCTCAGTTATCAGAAGAGCATCTCCTCTAAAATCATAAAATTAAAGCAGGAAACAGAAGAGAAAACCTTGGAATAAACTTACAAAAATTATTTAGTTGGACCATAGAATAAAACATATATTTAAAACAATGAAGCTTCCAAAGGAAAATATTGAAGATGGAATGAAGAAATGGAGAACAAATTCACAACATAAAAATCTAAAGAAGAAACTATATCTATAACCCAGTTGAAAATGGGTAAATATTTTAGACACTATAAAAAAGATTTATTAATGATCAATAAGTACATGGAAAAGTGTTCATTATTATTAATCACCAGCTAAATAAAAACTAAAATAACAATTGGATGACAGTTTATACAAATTACAAAGGTGAAGAAAGACAACTTCTATATGTAGTATTTGGAAGGATGAGGAGGAAATATAACTCAAATATAGTTGTTGGGAATGTAAAGTTCTACAAATTTTGAAAAGTTTATGTTCATATTTTATAAAATTAGATATACATTTACCTTTTGATCTAGTAATTACACTTAGATATTTTCCAAGAGAAATTATTTCATATATCTACAAATATTAAAGAATGTTCATACTAGATATTTCCATAATAGGCCAAAACTCAATTGTCCATTAATGGGAAATGTTTAAAGAATGATGGAATATTCGTATAATAGAATAATACCCAACATTAAAAATACAACATGAATCAATCTTAAAAACAATATGCTGAGTGAATGAAGCCAAACTGAGAGAATGTATTTTATGATTCCACTTATATGAATTTTAAAAACAAGGAAAAGAAGTCTCATGATAGAATTGAGAACAGTAGTTTCCTGGAGGAGAGAGTGATGTTGCTTGGGGACTAAGGTATGAAGATATTTCCGTGATCATGAAAATGGGATAAAATGCAGAAGATATGAAGCTTGAGGTACTTTTGTTTTTTTCATTTGATTGAAACATGTAGTACATCTTGATTTAGGTGGCAGGTACAAATGAAATACATTGTCAAAACTCATTGATTTGCAAGTTAGATCTGTGTTTCAATATGTAAGTATAACTAAATTTTTCTATAAATAGGAGTCAGCGAGGAAGGGGACATGGATAAAATAATTGAGAGAGAGATGTACTATCTTACAAACAAATTTAACTCTCTATGAGACAGTACTAAATATTATCCCACAGTGGTGTAAACTCAGTTCAAGAAATAATACTGTTGAAACAATCTGTCCTGAGTGGCATTGCGGTGACAGATGTAGGCCACTTTACATCAGCATATACCATGCAGAACTGTGTGGGAGAGTGTGTGGTCTACGATGTGAACTGTGGTCTATGCTTGGTGACAAGGCCCCAGGATGTGTATATCCATTGCGGGTGATGTGCCACACTGATGAAGGATGTTTGTGTGGAATGTTGTGGGAGGTGTGGGAGGTGGGGAACATGGGAATATCTGTAATTTCTGTGTAATATTTAGGTAATCTAAGCACCTTTAAAAAATATATATATATATATATATAAATAACATTTATGTAAGCAAATGCACATATATGCATATATATTTATATATCATTTTACAAATATTGGTATGTATTGTGAAAAATTTGATTTTTACCC
>JAKSZT010054196.1:4481987-4500841 GCA_026826555.1 Tolypeutes matacus
TTTTTACAAACCTTCCTTTTATCCCTGTTTCTACCATTGACCATACATAAAACTTTTCTTCTTCATATGGCATTTTTAGAAATCCTGCAATTAGCGAAGTAAAAAGACTAGTCCATTTTTTCATTCTAGATGCTAACATGCTTAAAGGAGGGACTCTATAGGTCATTTAAGTTTGAATCCTGGTATCAATTTTAATACCTAGGTAGGTACCTCTGAGGCACATTCCTCAGAGTTTATTTACCTCTGTTTCCTCAATTGTGATTAAAGGTAATAATAGAACCATCTCTTAGAGTTTTTATGGGGATAAATGACTTAGTATATGTAATACAGTTATATAATGAACAGCAATACAAAGCTGCATATAAATGTTAACAATTGCTAGTTACTATTAATTATTCCATGACTAATATTCATTGAAAATATTTTCTAGGTAAACTATTAGTTTTTGTTATTAGTTTATGCTCTGGGACTGCAGTCTTGTATACAATCAAATCAAATCTTGTATTTATACAATTTTTAGTGTCCATGCTGTGTTAAAGCTAGAAAATGATCATATACTCACAACAATACCTGACAACTAGTTTTGTCTTTCATATTGAATGAATTATTGACCAGATATTTTTAGGCATAAGTGAGTTCATCTTTGTTCTTAATATCCATTTATTTCTTTTCCACAGAAAGGTTATTTTTGTTAATTTGAAAATCATAAACCAGGGTACCACTTTAGTTGAAACTTTATTCTCACAATTAGAAACACCCAATAGTCTTAAATATGATACTGTGTTGCTGCAAATATTTTAATTCTTTTAAGAGATGCTTATTTAGAAACACATTTGAAGTAGTTTTTCCTTTTATTCCAGAATCCTTGGCAGAGGATCCTAGGGTGACTGACAGCCAGCCTTCAGGAAGAAAGCATCACCTTTACTATGCCTTGAGTTGGACATTCTCATGGCCTCAAAATGTAAGCTAAAAATTTCCCATTGTTTAAAGCCAACCCATTTCATGGTGTCTGGTTTAAGCATCTGAGGAAATTAAATTGGATATTGGTGCCAGAACAGTGGGGTGCTGCTATTGCAAATACCAAAAATGTGAAAATGGTTTAGGAATTTGTTAATGGGTAGAGGCTGGAAGAATTGTGGTGCTTGATAGAAAAGGCATAGATTGCTTTGAAGAGACGAGTTGTAGAAATATGGATGTTAATGGATTTTCACATCAGACTTTAGACAGAAATGAATATGTCATTTCAAACTGGAAGAAATGTGACCCTTCTTTTCAAGTGAAAAAGAACTTGGCAAATGTCAAGTCTTATATCAGATGGAAGGCAGAATTTGAAATTGGCCAGCTTGGATTTTTAGGTGACTGGGTTTCCAAGCTAAAGTTAGAAAGTGCAGCCTGGTTACTCCTTACAGCTTATAGCAAAATGTGAGAGGAAAGGGATAGGCTTAGAACAGAAGTCCTGGGTACAAAGAAACCAAAAACTGATGGTTTGGAAAATTCTGAGCTTCCAGAAAGTGATTTCTCAAAGAATAGTGCTCCATATGAGAATTAAATGAACATGGATCCTGTCAGCCAATTCAATGCAAGTCAGGATTGGAAATGCAGTTATTCTGAAAGGATTTTTGGAAAGCTCTTTTGGCTGAAGGTTTTGAACCCCTATGAAATATATGCAAAATTGACAAGCTTTTTGTGAGATCTTTATGAAAAGAACTTCTGCCAGCCTGGACTAAAAGAAACAGAAAATGAAGAAATTAAAGGAAAACTCATTTCAAATACAGAACCATGGAAACTAATGTCTGGACCAAAGACATCTTCACAGTCAAGAGATAATGCCTACTCATGTGTGTCAAAAGGGTGTGTATGCCCTAGCACTTGGACAGGGCAGGCTTTCTGACCTGTTGTTCAGGAAGTGTTAGCACTCCAGATTTCTCAGGGGCTTTGTGGAATTAAGAAACCACACTTGATAAGGATGGGGTTTAAAGCTTGGCGACCAACCCAGTGCTTGATGAGGGTGGAGCCTTCCCCACAAGATTCAGGGGGTGCATCACCTTCACTATGATTTGATTTGGACATTCTCATGGCCTCAAACTGAAAACTAATCATTTCCAATTTTTCAAAGCCAATCCATTTCATGGTATATTTCATAGGCAATCTAGGAATTAAAAACTGCTATTCAAAGGATATTTTTAAAAGTACTTTATGATTTTTCAAGGATTTTATTTGTTGGTTATATAAACTTTCATAATTGTAATTAAATATATTGTTTGCCTTCAAGCAATAGAATTATAAATATGTTTTTCTTTTGAAATTTACATTAAGATTTTCTCTGTTACATTATATCTTGTTATTGTTCCTAAATGTTTTTGAACATTTAACATAATGTTCAACCTTATTTCAGTGGTAAAATGTTTAACAGTATTCTGCTAATTAAAAACATTTAATTTATTCAAATATTTAAAATCTACATTATATTTATACTTTCTAAATTTATGTTTTACAATTGTGTCTTATCATATACCAATACCAAATAAAATCACTTTAGTATAATTTTTAAATATATATGTTTATACAATATTTATTTATTGCTATTTCTTTGTTTTTATTTGCAATTATTGTAAAAATGGTCTTATATATGCAATATTACCCATATTTGTATTTCACCTGAAGTTTCACTGTTATACAGTCCATAGTTGTATTTTTAAGTTTTCCTTCCAGTAATATACATGACCCTATCCTTTCAATTTCAACCACTGTCATACCCATATCATAGCTCTGCTAGTGACAAGCCCTATGGTGTGTTTTGACCATTTTTATTAATTTCCAAAAACTTATAAGAAATCCTTTATTTATTCTTCACAGATTAATCCTCAGCTTTCCAAATGTTACCCTCATTCTATTTTCTGTTGACCTAAATTCTAATTATTAGCACCATGAGTTTACCCAGGATATTTAGTTCATAAAAACTCAACCATACAGTATTTGTCTTTGGGTCTGGCTTGCTTCACTCAACATAATATCCTCCTGGTTCACCCATGTTTTTATATGCTTCATGACTTCATTTCTTCTTACAGCTGCATAATATTCTATCATGTCTATACACCACAATTTGTTTATCCATTTTCAGTTGCTGGACACCTGGGTTGTTTCCAACTTTTGGCTATGATGAATAACATCACTCTGAACATTGGTGTGCAGATGTCTGTTCGTGTCACTGCTTTCAATTCTTCTAGGTATATACCTATCAGATGTATTGTCAAGTCACATGACAAGTCTATATTCAACTTCCTTAGGAAGTGCCAAAGCACTCCACAGTGGTTGTACCATTTTAATCCACAAACAGGGAATAAGCATTCCTATGTCTCCACTTCCTCTTTAACACTTTTATTTTTCTGACTTTTTAATAGTGGCCAGGCTAATGGGTGTGAAACGATATCTCATTGAAGTTTTGATTTACATTTGCCTAATTGCTAGTGATGTTGAACATTTTTTCATTAATTCTTTTTTTTTTTTGCTATTTGTATATCTTTTTTGGACTATTGACTATTCAAGTATTTTGCCCTTTTTAAAAGGGAAGTTTGTTTATTTGATTTTAAGTTGTAGTTTCTCTTAATATATCATGTCTGTTAAACCCTTATTGGATACATGATTTCCAAATATTTTTTCCCATTGAGTAGGCTGCATTTTCACCCTTTTAACAAACTTCTTTTAGGTGCAAAAATGTTTATCTTTGAGGAGGTCAATTTATGTATATTTTCTTTTGTTGCTCATGCTTTGAGGGTAAGGTGTAATGAAGTACCACTTCCGTAAGGTCTTGAAGATGTTTTCCTACATCTTTAGGGATAATGATTTATAATTATAAATATAATGGCTGTCGCTTTTATATTTAGGTCCTTGATCCATTTTGAGTTAATTATTTGTATGAGGTGTGAGATAGTAGTCCTCTTTCCTTCTTTTGGGTACAGTTATCCAGTTCTCCCAGCACCATTTGTTGAAAAGACTATTCTAGCCCACCTGGGAGGGCTTGAAAACCTTGTCAAAATCACTTGACCGGGAAGCGGCTGTGGCTCAATCAGTAGGGCTCCCGTTTACCATATGGGAGGCCCCGGGTTCGGTTCCTGGGGCCTCCTGGTGAAGGCAAGCCTGCCTGCACGGCGTGGTTAGCTGACCCAGCGAGCACAAGCAGCAAGGGGGGGATAAATGAATAAATAAATAAAATCTTAAAAAAAAAAAAAAAAAGAAATCACTTGACCATAGATGTGAAGGTCTATTTCTGAGTTCTCAATTTGGTTCCAATGGTCAATTTGTCTGTCTTTCTACCAGTACCATGCTGTTCTGTTACCATTTTTGCTAAATAATATGCTTTAAAGTCATATATTTTCTTCATTGTTAAGACATTTTTGGCTATTAATAGTAACTTGCCCTTCCAAATAAATTTGATAATTGGTTTTTCCATTTCTTCAAAAAAAAGCTGTTGGTATTTTTATTGGGATTCCATTGAATCTGTAAATCAGTTTAGGTATAAATGACATCATAAAAATATTTAGTCTTCCAGTCCATTAACATGGAGTGTTGTTCCATTTATTTAACCTTTAAAAAAATTTATTGAAATATATCACTCATACATGAACATGCATAAACAATAAGTGTATAGTAATAGTTATGAACTTACAAAACAAACATACATATAATACAGCTCTCTCATACCTTACTGTCCCACCAATACCTTGCATTGTTGTGAAACATTTTTAAGTTATGATTAAAGAGCATCCTCAAAATATTACTACTAACCAAAGTATTTTCCCCAACCCACCCTATTATTATTATTTATATCATTTATATATGAACATACATAAACAATAAATGTACAGTAAAGGTTGTGAACTTACAATCAAGCATTCATAAGATCATACATGGGTTCCATACAGCAACTCTCCACCAAACCTTGCATTCTTGTGAGACATTTGTTCAAATTATGAAAGAATATTGTCAAAATCTTACTACTAATTATAGTCCTTATCTTACATTTGGTGTATTTTTCCCCTATACCACCCTATTATTATTTTTTAAATATATTTTTAAGACAAAAGTTGTAAACTTACAAAACAATCATGCACATGTGCAGAATTCCCAAACAACACACCTCTATCAACACACCACATCATGGTGGAACATTTGTTACAGATTATGAGATAATATCATCTGATTATTACCAGGTCCACAGCATACATTTGGCACACATTTTCCATACTCCCCCATTATCAGCACTGTACATCTTTGGCATAGATGCAAGAATATTACAGAATTACTATTAACCACAGTCCATGGGTCACTCAAGTTGTATTTTTCCCATGCCTCTCCACATTCCCACCACCCGGCAATACTGATATACACCTGCTCTAGCTCCAAAGGACACTCTTGCATCTGCACCATCAACCACTCTTTTCATCCACCTCTAGGTTTACAGTGTGATTCAGTCCCTAGATTATTCTCTAGATTTCTGTCAATTGGCATTTACATCCCTAGACTACCATTTTCAGCCAAATCCCCATTTATAAACCAGCTGTTACTCATTATAATGTGTTACCATCAACTCTGTACATTTCCACACTTTTACAGTAAAGCTAATTTAAACTTCTACATACATTAAATATCAGTAGTCTTTCTCAGTTCACCTCTTATTTCCTTTAAGAATCCACCACCTACCACCAGGTCTTGAAGATATTTTCCTAGATTTTCTTCTAGGAGCTTTATGGTTCTTGCTTTTATATTTAGGTTTTTTATTCATTTTGAGTTAATTTTTGTATGGGGATCCTCTTTCCTTCTTTTGCTATGGATATCCAATTTTCTCAGCACCATTTGTTGAATGGACTGTTCTGCCCAAGCTGGGTCGATTTGACAGGCTAGTCAAAAAGCACTTGACCATTAATGTGAGGGTCTGTTTCTTAACGAACAGTTCGGCTCCATTGGTCTATGTGTCTGTTTTTATGCCAGTACCATGCTGTTTTTACCATTGTAGCTAGGTAATACAACTTAAAGTCTGTAAATGAGAGTCTTCCAACTTTGCTTTTCCTTTTTAAGATGTTTCTGGCTATTCAGGGCTCTTCTCCCATCCAAATAAATTTGATAATCATGTTTTCCATTTACTTTAAAAAATGCTGGTGGAATTTTGTTCGGGATTGCATTGAATCTGTATAACAATTTGAGCAGAATTGACATCTTAATGATATTGAGTATTTCAATCCATGAGCATGGAATGTTCTTTGAATTATTTAGGTCTTTTTTATTTACTTTAACAATGAGTTGTAGTTTTCTGAGTATGAGTGCTTTACATCATTGGTTAAGTTTATTCCTGAATATTTGGGTTTTATCTGGCATATTTTATTTTCACCACTGTTTTGACACTTTTAGTTATTTTTATTGACATAATTTTTATTTCTAGTCTCTCTTCCAGGACTCTCTTGTCTTTTCTTTTCAGGCTATAGTACACTCTTTAGTATTTCCTGCAAAGTGGATCTCTTGGTTACAAAGTCTCTCAGTTTCTGTTTAGCTGTGGATATTCTAAACTCACTTTCATTTTTGATAGACAATCTTGCCAGATAAAAGATTCATGGCTGGAAGTTTTTCTTTTGCAGTATCTTAAATATATCATACCACCGTTTTCTTGCCTCCATTGTTTCTGATGAGAGATCGACATTTAATCTTATTGGGTATCCCTTATATGTTCTGCACTGTTTTTTCTGTTGCTGCTCTCAGAATTCTCTCTTTATCTTTGGCATTTGACATTCTGATTAGAATGTGTTTTGGAGTTGGTCAATTCAGTTTTTTTTGGATGGGAGTATGTCATGTTTCTTGAACATTGATATCAATGTCCTTCAATATGGTTGGAAAATTTTCTACCATTATTTCTTCAAATATTCCTTCTGCCCCTTTTCCCTTCTCTTCTAGTTTTGGGACACCCATGACATGTATGTTTGCACTTCTCTTGCTGTCCTTTAGTTCCATGAGACCTTGTTCAAATTTTTCCAATCTTTCCTTCATCTGTTCATTTTTATGTTCACTTTCGGAGGCCATTTCTTCAAGCTCACCAATCCTTTCTTTTGCCTCCTCAAATCTACTATTATATTATTCCAGAGTATTTTTAATTTCATTTATTGCACATTTCATTCCCATAAGATCTTCTATATTTCTTCTTTGTGCTCATCCAATGTCTTCTTAATATCCTTAATTTTTTTAGCGTTGTCATTGAGTTTATTTGCTTGAACATCTATGATTAGTAGTCTCTACTCCATTATGTTATCTGGAGGCTTATCTTGTTCCATTAACTGGGCCATATCTTTCTGTTTCTGGGTGTGGATTGTAATTTTTGTTGGTGTATTGGCATATGAGTTAGTAGAGTATTTACTCTGGGTGCAGTTTTTCTCTTTAGTTTAGGTCTTCCTGCCCTTTCTCCCTTGCTGGTTGTGTAGTAGGAGCCTAGAATGTAGTTGGTGATACAAGCTGTGGAGCCTCAAGCTACCCTCATTGCCCCAAGTACCAATGAAGCTTCTCTGCACTTTCTCCTTTGCCAGAGTTAGGGACAGAGTCACAGTTGTGTGGAATAATCCAAGATGTGCATGTCTAGACTGTAGTTGCCCAGAGAGACTGATGATGTTTCTTGTCCCTTTCCACCCTACCTGGGGTAGGGAAGGAGCTACAGGTATGGGCAGTAGTATATGTAGAGCAGGCTCAAGATGACCAGAGTTGCCCCAGTAGATTTCCAATTAATCAGTCTATACCAGCTAAATGTAGATGCAGTCAACTGTATAGGCTGTTTCAGGGCCAGTCATCTTCTACCCTGCTAGAGGTGGAGCAGAAGCCTAGCCTAAGGCTGCAGGCCAATCTGGGTGAAAGAAATTGATCTCCACTTTCACTGTGATTTTCAGTCAGCCCAGCTGCCAGTCATGTTTGCATGGAGTCAAAATGATGGCTATCAGCCTCTTTACGACTTGGAAAGACTCAAACTTTAGCTGTTCTTTGGGTTATACTTTAGCCAGCCGAATTGACTAATCCGTAGCTGAAATCGGTGTCCAACTGTCTCTCCCTCTTTTGATTTGGGGAAATGGAGCTTCCAATTCCTGACACAGAATAGCAACCAGGGTGACTTTGCTGCCGAAGTAGGATGATCACCAGCTTCCATGGCATGGGCTGTAATTTTCCAGAGAAGCTGGCACAGCTCCACCCAGATTTATCCCTCCCCAAGGTGGGCCTGGGGCTTATGCTAAAGCGGCCATCTGATCTAGATATAAAGAACCCTGGTTACTACCAACACTGTGATTTTCAGTCAGCCCTGCTTCCCCTAATGTCAGGTTGGAGTTAAGATGGCAGCCACTGACCTATTTCTTACTTGGACAGGTTCAAACTTTTGCTGCACTTAGCATTATACTTTAGTCCACTGAATTTACTAATCAATAGCTGAATTTGGTGCCCAACCGCCTCTTTCTCCCCCATTTTGGGAAGTGGAGCTTTCAATTATAGCTGCGGAACAGCTCCAGAGGCATCTGTGGTGAGGTGTGCTCTATTTAACGAATCTTCTTTAAAGATGGGCATTCTCCTCCTTCCATTCTTTCAAGGATGTTGCAGGATACACTTCTCTCCTGAGCCCCCAAATAAGTGCCCTACTTAGTTGTGGATGATCAACAACTGCCCCATAGTAGGAGCTGATTCTATGAGTCCTTTACTCTGCCACCATCTTGCTGGTTATCCACATTCCATTTATTTAAATCTTCTTTGGTTTCTTCTAGCAATGCTTTGTATTTTCCTGAATACAGGTCCTTTATATTAGGCTATGTTTATTCCTAAATATTTTATTTTTTAGTTGCTATATAAATGGATTTTTTTTTCTGATTTCCTTCTCAGTTTACTCATCAGCAGTGTATAGAAACATCATTGATTTTTGGATATTAATCTTGTATACTACCACTTTGTTCTCCCTTATTAGAAACCACCCATGCTCTCAAGAGACTCCAGCCTTTCAATTTGTGAATAAATTGGTCTTCCCAAGGATGAGAATCTAAAACCATCCTGGTCATTATGTGGGCCTCCACACACTGATACAACACATTATGACAGAATAATCACTCAGACAATCCATAGGAGCCTGCTCCAGGTGAACACTGTCCTGAATGCATGTCCATCCAACATCCTAAAACAGTAACCCTTTCTTATCTTATTGCCATAAGAGCATTCCCAACTTTATACTTTCAACCACATACATGCAAATCTCCAGTGTTCACCTGGACCCTCTCCCAACACTCCCCCCAGTGTTCTGGATATTCCCACCCACACTTCCCAATCTAGCCACCTGTTTGGGGGCTGTCAAACCTACACCCCCAGCCCAATAATACCCCTAACCTCCTGTCATATACATTCAATACACAGATACACACTTTCACCTTACCCTAGACTACATCCGTTTGAGTGTTGGCTCACAACCTTCTTCTCCCTTTCTATTTCTTGTAAATCTATCATCCAGAGAAAGCTCTTGGATTCTGCTCAATTTGCTTAATTCATATCATTGAGGTCATGTACTGTTCATCCTTCAGCACCTGGCTTGCTTCACTCAACATAAGATCCTCAAGATTCATCCATGTTATCCTGTTTGTTAGCACTTTAATGATGGAGTTTCAATTAAAGGCCATGACTACTGACAGAAAGTAGGTCACCCTCGAGTGTAGGAGACAAGCTGGAATATAGGAGATAGGTGCCTCTAGTCTCAAGACTCTGAGATAAGACCTGATAGGAGCTGGGTGGGGAAATATCCTGAGCTTCAAAGAGAGTATCTTGTATATGTTAGATAAGATTTACAATGTCATGCAGGAATGTAAAGAAGAACTGAGCCATTAACCTTTAAAATGTGCTGATTTTAGTAAAATGTAAACTGTCATGTATCTATTGCTTTTGCACATGTGCACATGTATTTTCTTTGTTCTAAAGCTAAATAAAAGCCACACTTTATTATGTGGTGGGGGTCTTCTCCATTCAGATGGTGAGTCCCCTGATCCCAATTATTTCTTCTCTTTGTCTTATTCTTTGTCATCTGCGGCACCGTTTTCATGGACCCAGTTCCTGAACGTCATCATATGGCGCTCAACATGGGGCCTTGAAAACAAATCTTTTCTTTCAGTCAGTGCACTGACCAAGGAGCTCCTGAGAGTTGTTTTAAAGAAAAAGAAAACAGAAAAGGTAAGCTACATCCTTGGAATCATCAAGATTATGGGCGATCAGCAGTCGAACGTTGAAGAGTACTCTAGAGTGTTAAAAACTTTATTAAAAAACACCAGTGTAACTTTTAATTCTCGGCTTTTGAAGAACTTTTATATCTTGTACAGAAACATTGTTATTGGTTTCAGCAGCAAGGGTGGGGTATTTTAAAACTGAAACAATGGAAGTTAGTGATGAAAGCTTTAAAAAGGGCTTATCGAAAGAGAGAAATATTCCCATTCATGTATGGTCTTTGTGTAGTCTTATTTCTGTTGCTCTTGAACTGTTACAATCAGATGAAAATGAAGATATTAAAGAGGATACTGCTATTGCTGGGCTGATAGTAGAACAAGCTAATGATGACTTTAATGAAAATATATATGAAAAAATTAATGAACAGGCAAAAACAGATAAATTCATGTCTAATAAAAAGGAGGAAAAGAAAAAGGGAGTTTATGGAACTTTTTCAGTGGTCGCTATGCGGTCCACTTCAAAAGATGATTTATTGTCTTTTGAACTGTCATCTGCACCTCCTAAGGTATCTATTGTTCCATTTTTTACAACATTTGATGACCTTCCAAAAGTTTCTGTTTTTGTGCCAGCACCATCCTCTTCAATTATGAAAAGTACAGCACAGGGAAGTAGAGAAGGAGATTCAGAGCCTATGCAACTTTTATCTACTTTTCCAGTAACAGTAACTCAAATTTCAGTAGATGCTGACAATTCCCAAGGGGGTGTACAATATAAGCATGATCCTATTCCTTTTAAAACTATCAAAGAATTAAAACAATCATGCACTCAATATGATGTAAATTCTCCTTATACTCAAGGATTGGTGTAAGGAATGGCACAAGCAGACAGATTAATACCCTGAGACAGGGACTTGTTAGCTCGAGCTGTTCTTAATTCAGCAATATTTTTACAATTTAAAACTTGGTGGGCTGATGAAGCTAATATTGTAGCATGATGAAATCAATAGCAAAATCCACCAGTGCCTATTACTGCTGAACAAACATTAAGAATAAGTCAATGGGCTGGGGTTCCTCGCCAAGCTCAATATGATGATATTGCCATTGTACAAGTTCGATTGTGCTTCCTAGCCACCTGGCAATGAATCTCCACCCCTGGACAGGCTGTACAATCATTTTCAAAAATTGTTCAAGGAAATACTGAACCATATGTTGAATTTGTAGCTAGGCTGGCAACATCTGCCTGATCTTAAAGAAACGCTCATTCTGATGTTGGCTTTTGATAATGCTAACAGTGAGTGTAAAAAGGCTTTACTTCCAATAAAGACAAATGGTGGCTCTTTACAGGATTATATAAGGGCATGCCAAGACATTGGGTCTAATACATATAACATGACCCTTCTTGCAGCCACTATAAAAGGTCATAGTCCTATGATTAATAATTTAAATTGCTTTAAATGTGGGAAACCAGGTCATATGAAAAAGGATTGCCAAGCCAAAACTGGTGTGAGAACTCCACCTATCGGCAATAATAGATCAATACCAACTCCTGTGTGTCCGACATGCCAGAAAAGATTACTCTGGGCCAATGAATGCCGTTCTGGATATCGTAAGAATGGCAGTCTCATTAATAAGTCAGGAAACTTATCGGGAAAAGGCTTATTATACCAATGGGGAGCTTATTTGAATATTCTTCATGTTTCTGAGACAGCTAAACATCTTATTACTCTGGCTCTTGAGCCTCTTCAAACAGAATCTAGTAAGCCCTTTGAAAATACAGAGGCTGAGGATTCTGTCCCTGATCAGCTTGAGGCCAATTTATATCCGTATGACTATGAATGTTCTTAAAGTGACCATCCAGAGCCTCCTACAGAGGCTTGTGTTGCCATGGCATCCAGGAAGATATCCCTAAGCCATTTTTCAAGCTATTAATAGCTCTCCAACACCAGCTGTGGATGTTAACCCTTCAGCTCCAGCTGCAGACGTTGATGTGCTTAGAGACTTCACTTAACCCGCCATTTGCCGCAGCATTTAACCCTCAGTCAAGTTCCCTAAACCTCTTTTTTTGAGCAGTCTTTAGATCCTCCTAAAGCATCTGTGAAAATTCCTTTACCACAGACCTCACTCATGAAAAGCATAGCACAAGCAAGTAAATCAGGTGATCTTGAAGCTTTGCAGCTTTTTTCTGGTTTCAGAACCTGCTTTAATGGTGGAAAGGCTAGTCATTATCAAAAAGTTTGTAAAAAGCAGCCCTCTGGAACAGTACCTCTTATTTGAAATTCACAATGGGTTAATGTTAATTCCGCCCCCACAGCTTTCAAATTCTTGGCAAATTTATGCACTGCCACCTAGGTAACTGCTGACCTGGACTTAGACACTACCAAAAATTAGTACTTAAGAAACCAAATAAATTCTGTCTAGCCAATTCAGGAGCAAAAGGGACTATTCCAAAAAATTTAGTAAGACTAATATTAAAAGGATCTAGCATTATTTGCAGGGGCATCACTATTCTGCCACAAAGTTAACTAAAATAAGGAAAACATTCAAGCAGTAATTTTGTAAACCTCCTATTGCTTATGTAATGATAAGGCTGTGGGATGATAGAACCTAATAAAATTAAACCATTGGAAAAGTAAGAAAACTTAACAATAGTTTCCCCCAAAATTCTCAAAAGCAGTAAAATCAAAGATGTATGTTTCTATTGATGTGCTGTAACTTGTTTTGTGTTTTTCTGTTTGTTCAGTGTCAGTGTATATTTTGATACCTCCTGATGGTAATATTAAATTGATGAAAATTTTTTTAAATGAGCTCTATTCAAATGGCCAACATTAAATAAGCACTTATATTAATAAATAAATATGGGTATTAATTTAAAATAATAAAAATAAGTTATTATTTTTAGAATAAATCATTATTCTAACAAGTTTGTTTAATGTTGATGGTAATTGTATGTTGTCAGAAGTTTGCTTAGAAACAGTTTCCAAAATCATTGCGGTAACTTAAGTATGGAAGGTATATACAATGTGCTTTTATTATCAAAGATAGAAAGTAATTTTATCATAAGATAAAATGACTTGTTATTAAAACAAAGTTAAAGTTTTATTCTTTTTCAAAGTTTCTCAAGTCACTAATCTGTTTTAATAAAAGTTTACACAGAGTTTTTCTCCTGAATAATCAGTATGCAAAAAAGAAAGTGTTTTATCAAAGTAGCTTCTGATACTTTAACCTTAATGTTTCCTTGAAGAAACAAGGTTTATCACTTTTAAAAGAACATAATCTTTAAACCTGCTTTCTCAAAAAAAAAAAAAAGAAAAAAGCTTTTTATTTCAAACTGTTACAAATAATTTGGTCTGTTACCTAGAAAAAGATAAAATACTAAAAATTGTTGTTCATGTGATATATTATAAGTTGAATGAAGTATTTAAAACTGTTGTACAATTAAAATAAATTTTCTAATTTTATGACAATTAAAGTTATATGAATAAAAAGTTCATATGAATACTTTAAAAGTGTATAAAAGTCTTGAAAATCTAATAATGTTTCAATAAAATATTAAATAAATGTATAGTTATTAATCATAATTTTAATTATTTTAGAATATAATAATATGTGTTATAAAATTACCTCTCCACCTAAAAATCAAAAGGCAGATACTTTAACTTAAGTTTATCTGATTTACTCCACTCTGCTAAAAAAAAAGTTTATAATTACAGAAAGAAAGCAGCCATTGGGGGCTGCCAGGGGGTGCATAACAGTAAATTACAGCAAATTAAAATAACACCACTGCAATTTGCAGCAGTCCCAAATATTACCTGTTTGTCACAAAAAATTGATCCTCTTAAACAAGTCAAACTGGCCCACATTCCCTTTTCTATAAAATAGCCAACAATAAATTAAGTTTATATTCAACATTGTAAGATATAGCCCCAATTCTAATTATAATCTTAACAACAAATCCAATGAAGGTATTAAAATTACAAGTTAATGTATTGCCCCACAGCACAAACAGGAAATATTAATTTGTTTTTACCTATGCCTCAAACTTACAAAATAAAAAATTAAGGCCATTCTAATTATGCTACTAAAAATCTTAAATACCTTAAAAATAACAGTTTATTCATTGGATGTCTTCTGGTTAAAAGTCTTATTATTTTTTGTTATATAATCTGCTGTAGTTATGAATTATGTATAACATACTTAAATACTAATCAAAATTTAAGTGCACTACTACATTGCATACTTAAGTAATTTAATATCTTGTATGTTACACATAAATGTATTTTATTATATGTATATGTAAATCTTAACAGTTTTCATATTTCAGGAAAAATAATGGAAACTAAACTAGTAAGCACATCAAGGATGTTTTGTAACAAATTAAAAAAGATAAAGTTCATTTCAAAAGGTATTGTATTCCTCCTTGTAGGAGCTGGCCACTCTCCCAGGGACTGATGCATAAACCTTAAAATATACTGCCCAAGGAGTGTTGTGTTCCTTCCTGGGGAGGCTGGCCCCTTCCTTAGGAATTAGTAAAATACTCACAAGTTGGCATCTATAGTATCAAATTCATAATCTTAGATACAGTCAACCAAAACCCTAGTATCAGTTGCTAATTCAACACTTCCCAGCTAAAAGCTAAATATTGGTAAGTGTATATATAAAACTGCTCTATTTATCTGTCATTCTGTAACTTTGTTCAATATTAACTTAATCTTTTAATTGATTATGTTATTCATGTTTCTCACTCTAATTGTCGCTATAAGCTTATTAAACTAAATATACATGTTAACATTTATCTTGTATCTATCCAGGACTCTAGCCAACAATAAGCCAAGTATATCAGTGTATCCCCTGGTTTGGTAAGCATGTGAATGAATGTATACATATTATAAAAGATTGGACTATAACAGTTAAACCCATTTATAAACAATAAAATTAATGTTGCAAAAACAAAAAGGGGGAGATGGAGGAGAATCTGCTAAAGACAAACAATCTAAAGCATTGCTTACCTTAAATTTTCTTAATAGACAACAAATTTCTAATACCATAGCAGCAGAAAGACAATGGGAGGTTAATAAAAATAATGAAAATGAAAAATGAAACAACCAATAAATGGGAAAAAGGAGAGGTAAAATTTTGGGTCTAAGGTTTTGCTCTTATCATTACAGAAACAGGAGAAGAGCAGTGGATCCCATTCAGAAGAATCAAGCCTAGAGTTGAAGATGCTGCCAAGACTTAAACTATGGACATGGTGGTTTCACATTGGATTAATTATAGTAAAGTATTAGGTCAAGGTAAGATACCACATCATAATTACACTTATTGGGCATATATAACCAAACCAACTCTTTTAGAGCTGTTAACTTGGAATGATGAGTCTTACCCAATTTATCTCAATCAATCTCACCATTTTCTGGGACCTATAGATATACTACTACCTTAAAGCCAAAAGAAGAAGGGAAATTTATAGAAAATTTAACTTTACCTTTTATAGACTGCCCTCTTTGTATTGGATATGGTTCTGTATGCATGCAACCTAAAAATCGCAGTGTAGTTTTAACAGAGAAAAATCAAACTCAAATTTATGTTCTCATTTTTCCTTCTTTACCATATAAATCAGAAAATATGGTAAATCTTACATGTCCCTCTCAAAACAGACTACCTAATGAAAAATGGCATATATGTCATGGGATTATAGAGGTTGTGTTGTTTAGTGATTCCTATGGAATTCTAAAGGATTGGGCCCTTATAGGAATACCAAAGCCTATTATAAACACAACTATATCTTGGTTCATTAATAATTCAACCATAATTACTAATGACAGTAATCCTTATTCTGGAATTTTGGTAATACAGCATTTACTAACAGCTCAATAAATTGGAAAAATCAAGGAATATATAGTCCACAACCATGGGACACTAAACAAAACTCAAAGTTATTTGTGGAAATTATTTTTGGGAACTGGTCCAATTTTTGAATGGCAAGGCAGTTAAACTAATATTACCAGTTTAAAAAGAAAATCAACTCAATTTCTTACAGTATGTGTACAAGATCCTATAGTTTTTATCATTGGAAAATTAACTTTTGGTGAAAGAAACATTAGCTTCTCCAATTGATCTTTATTTACATGTCTTAAGAATTCATATTTGCAGGAAAATCAAACTCTTTTTATAGCAAGAAGAAGAAAAGGACTGTGGTTACCAGTTCAGATGACCAGACATTGGCAGCAGTCTCCAGAATCCCAGTTGCTGTGGCATTTCCTCGACCATTATTTACAAAGAACTAAAAGACTGATTGGACTTATAATAACAGTAATTTTGGGACTGATTGGCATCATAACCGCTGCAGCTATCACTGGCACAGCCCTGCATCAAGGAGTCCAGACTCAACAATATGTTAAGGACTGGCATAAAAATGCAAGTGAGATGTGGCATAGCCAGTCTCACATTGATATGGAACTGAATAATAGTATAAATGATCTTGAAACAACTATTATACATTTGGGTAATCAAATTTATAATTTAAACTTGTTAAGAGCTCTTAAATGTGATTGGAATGAAAGTTCTTTTTGTATTACTCCTTTGGCTTATAATAATAGTGAACATGATTGGGAAGAAGTGAAAAAATCATTTGATTGGATGTAAGCATAATATGTCTTTAGATATTTTAGAATTGCAAAAGAAGGCATTGAGCATGTCTCAAAATGAATTGAAAGGAACCCCTGGTGCAGAATTATGGAATGAATTGTCTGAAAATTTAAATACTATCATTCTGTTTCACTGGTGGAAACAAAAAACAGTTCAAATATCATTTTGGATTGCATTAGGAATTATTGTTATATGCATTTTAATTGTTTGTATTGTCAAGGGTAGAATAATGACATATATTCATAGAAAAAATGAAAAAATTAGATCAGATAAATGCATTTACATTATGCATGAAAAACTAATTTTCATTATTTAGTAGAAAGTAGTATACTAATAACCCCTTGATCTTAATACTAATTATCTGCACAAAAATATTCACTTAAGGAACCTGAAGAAGTATAAATATTAATGAAATTGCCTTCCATGTAAGAGCTAAAAAGCTTGACTGGTAGTCAATGACAGGTAAGATTCTCAGAGGAGAACAGCCTAAGACAGGCACAGTCACAAGAGCCGATGGAAGAAGACAAGTGTGACAGGAGGTCACCTTGTATCAGCTTATATAATGGTTCCTATAGTCTTCACTGAAAAAAATTTAATTAATTAAAAAGGGGGAAATGATGGAGTGTCAATGAAAGGCCATGACTACTGAGAGAAAGTAGGTCACCATGGAGTCTGGGAGACAGGCTGGAATGTAGGAGGTAGGTGCCTCTAGTCTCAAGACTCTGAGATAAGATCTGATAGGAGCTGGGTGGGGAAACATCCTGAGCTTCAAAGAGAGTATCTTGTATATGTTAGATAAGATTTACAATGTCTGCTACGTGCAGAAATATAAAGAAGAACAGAGCCTTTATCCTTTAAAACTTGCTGATTTTAGTAAAATGTAAACTGTCATGTATCTATTGTTTTTGCACATGCACACATGTATTTTCTTAATTCTAAAGCCAAATAAAAGTCACACTTTATTATGTGGTGGGGCTCTTCTTCTCCATTCAGATGGAGAGTCCCCTGATCCCAGTTATTTCTTCTCTTTGTCTTATTCTTTCTCAACCACAGCACCATTTTCATGGACCCAGTTCCTGAATGTCATCACACTTTATTCCTTTTCACAGCTGAGTAATATTCCATTGTATGTATGTGCCACATTTTGTTTATTCATTCATCTGTTTATGGGCACCTGGTTTGATTCCAACTTTTGGTAAGAGTGAAAAGTGTTGCTATGAAAATGGGTATGCATAGATCTGTTCGTGTCTTTGCTTTCAGTTCTTCTGGTTATATACCCAGCAGTGGAATTGCTGGATCATATGGCAGATTTATACTTCATTTTTTGAGAAACTGCCAAACTGTCCTGCACAATGTCTGGATCATTCTACATTCCCACCAGCAATAGATGAGGGTTCCCATTCCTCTACATCCTCTCCAACACTTATAGTCTGCTGTTTTTTTAATAGCCAAAATTCTAATGGGTGTAAGATGGATATCTCATTGTAGTTTTGATTTGCATTTCCTTAATAGCTAGTGATGTTGAGCATCTTTTCTTGTGCTTTTTAGAGATTTGTATTTTTTCCCTGAAGAAGTGTATTTTCAGGTCACTTGCTTAATTTTTAAATGGGTTGTTAGTCTTTTTATTTCAGAGGTGTAGGGTTCTTTATATATGCAGGATGTAAGGCTCCTATCAGATATATGGTTGCCAAATATTTTCTCCAATTGGGTAGGCTGCATTTTTACTTTCTTGATAACGTCCTTTGATGAGCAAAATATTTAACTTTGAGGAGATCTCATTTATCTATTTTTTTTTTTTATCACTGCTCATGCTTTGGGTGTGAAGTTCATGAAACCATTTCCTATTACAAGGTCCTGTATATGCTTCCCTACATTGTCTTCCAAGGTCTTTGTAGTCTCGTTTCTTATATTTAGATATTTGATCCATCTTGAGTTGATTTTTGTATAAGGTGTGAGATGTTGTTCCTCTCTCATTCTTTTGTCTATGGATATCCAGTTCTC
>JAKSZT010054196.1:4500941-4526580 GCA_026826555.1 Tolypeutes matacus
TTTTTACAAACCTTCCTTTTATCCCTGTTTCTACCATTGACCATACATAAAACTTTTCTTCTTCATATGGCATTTTTAGAAATCCTGCAATTAGCGAAGTAAAAAGACTAGTCCATTTTTTCATTCTAGATGCTAACATGCTTAAAGGAGGGACTCTATAGGTCATTTAAGTTTGAATCCTGGTATCAATTTTAATACCTAGGTAGGTACCTCTGAGGCACATTCCTCAGAGTTTATTTACCTCTGTTTCCTCAATTGTGATTAAAGGTAATAATAGAACCATCTCTTAGAGTTTTTATGGGGATAAATGACTTAGTATATGTAATACAGTTATATAATGAACAGCAATACAAAGCTGCATATAAATGTTAACAATTGCTAGTTACTATTAATTATTCCATGACTAATATTCATTGAAAATATTTTCTAGGTAAACTATTAGTTTTTGTTATTAGTTTATGCTCTGGGACTGCAGTCTTGTATACAATCAAATCAAATCTTGTATTTATACAATTTTTAGTGTCCATGCTGTGTTAAAGCTAGAAAATGATCATATACTCACAACAATACCTGACAACTAGTTTTGTCTTTCATATTGAATGAATTATTGACCAGATATTTTTAGGCATAAGTGAGTTCATCTTTGTTCTTAATATCCATTTATTTCTTTTCCACAGAAAGGTTATTTTTGTTAATTTGAAAATCATAAACCAGGGTACCACTTTAGTTGAAACTTTATTCTCACAATTAGAAACACCCAATAGTCTTAAATATGATACTGTGTTGCTGCAAATATTTTAATTCTTTTAAGAGATGCTTATTTAGAAACACATTTGAAGTAGTTTTTCCTTTTATTCCAGAATCCTTGGCAGAGGATCCTAGGGTGACTGACAGCCAGCCTTCAGGAAGAAAGCATCACCTTTACTATGCCTTGAGTTGGACATTCTCATGGCCTCAAAATGTAAGCTAAAAATTTCCCATTGTTTAAAGCCAACCCATTTCATGGTGTCTGGTTTAAGCATCTGAGGAAATTAAATTGGATATTGGTGCCAGAACAGTGGGGTGCTGCTATTGCAAATACCAAAAATGTGAAAATGGTTTAGGAATTTGTTAATGGGTAGAGGCTGGAAGAATTGTGGTGCTTGATAGAAAAGGCATAGATTGCTTTGAAGAGACGAGTTGTAGAAATATGGATGTTAATGGATTTTCACATCAGACTTTAGACAGAAATGAATATGTCATTTCAAACTGGAAGAAATGTGACCCTTCTTTTCAAGTGAAAAAGAACTTGGCAAATGTCAAGTCTTATATCAGATGGAAGGCAGAATTTGAAATTGGCCAGCTTGGATTTTTAGGTGACTGGGTTTCCAAGCTAAAGTTAGAAAGTGCAGCCTGGTTACTCCTTACAGCTTATAGCAAAATGTGAGAGGAAAGGGATAGGCTTAGAACAGAAGTCCTGGGTACAAAGAAACCAAAAACTGATGGTTTGGAAAATTCTGAGCTTCCAGAAAGTGATTTCTCAAAGAATAGTGCTCCATATGAGAATTAAATGAACATGGATCCTGTCAGCCAATTCAATGCAAGTCAGGATTGGAAATGCAGTTATTCTGAAAGGATTTTTGGAAAGCTCTTTTGGCTGAAGGTTTTGAACCCCTATGAAATATATGCAAAATTGACAAGCTTTTTGTGAGATCTTTATGAAAAGAACTTCTGCCAGCCTGGACTAAAAGAAACAGAAAATGAAGAAATTAAAGGAAAACTCATTTCAAATACAGAACCATGGAAACTAATGTCTGGACCAAAGACATCTTCACAGTCAAGAGATAATGCCTACTCATGTGTGTCAAAAGGGTGTGTATGCCCTAGCACTTGGACAGGGCAGGCTTTCTGACCTGTTGTTCAGGAAGTGTTAGCACTCCAGATTTCTCAGGGGCTTTGTGGAATTAAGAAACCACACTTGATAAGGATGGGGTTTAAAGCTTGGCGACCAACCCAGTGCTTGATGAGGGTGGAGCCTTCCCCACAAGATTCAGGGGGTGCATCACCTTCACTATGATTTGATTTGGACATTCTCATGGCCTCAAACTGAAAACTAATCATTTCCAATTTTTCAAAGCCAATCCATTTCATGGTATATTTCATAGGCAATCTAGGAATTAAAAACTGCTATTCAAAGGATATTTTTAAAAGTACTTTATGATTTTTCAAGGATTTTATTTGTTGGTTATATAAACTTTCATAATTGTAATTAAATATATTGTTTGCCTTCAAGCAATAGAATTATAAATATGTTTTTCTTTTGAAATTTACATTAAGATTTTCTCTGTTACATTATATCTTGTTATTGTTCCTAAATGTTTTTGAACATTTAACATAATGTTCAACCTTATTTCAGTGGTAAAATGTTTAACAGTATTCTGCTAATTAAAAACATTTAATTTATTCAAATATTTAAAATCTACATTATATTTATACTTTCTAAATTTATGTTTTACAATTGTGTCTTATCATATACCAATACCAAATAAAATCACTTTAGTATAATTTTTAAATATATATGTTTATACAATATTTATTTATTGCTATTTCTTTGTTTTTATTTGCAATTATTGTAAAAATGGTCTTATATATGCAATATTACCCATATTTGTATTTCACCTGAAGTTTCACTGTTATACAGTCCATAGTTGTATTTTTAAGTTTTCCTTCCAGTAATATACATGACCCTATCCTTTCAATTTCAACCACTGTCATACCCATATCATAGCTCTGCTAGTGACAAGCCCTATGGTGTGTTTTGACCATTTTTATTAATTTCCAAAAACTTATAAGAAATCCTTTATTTATTCTTCACAGATTAATCCTCAGCTTTCCAAATGTTACCCTCATTCTATTTTCTGTTGACCTAAATTCTAATTATTAGCACCATGAGTTTACCCAGGATATTTAGTTCATAAAAACTCAACCATACAGTATTTGTCTTTGGGTCTGGCTTGCTTCACTCAACATAATATCCTCCTGGTTCACCCATGTTTTTATATGCTTCATGACTTCATTTCTTCTTACAGCTGCATAATATTCTATCATGTCTATACACCACAATTTGTTTATCCATTTTCAGTTGCTGGACACCTGGGTTGTTTCCAACTTTTGGCTATGATGAATAACATCACTCTGAACATTGGTGTGCAGATGTCTGTTCGTGTCACTGCTTTCAATTCTTCTAGGTATATACCTATCAGATGTATTGTCAAGTCACATGACAAGTCTATATTCAACTTCCTTAGGAAGTGCCAAAGCACTCCACAGTGGTTGTACCATTTTAATCCACAAACAGGGAATAAGCATTCCTATGTCTCCACTTCCTCTTTAACACTTTTATTTTTCTGACTTTTTAATAGTGGCCAGGCTAATGGGTGTGAAACGATATCTCATTGAAGTTTTGATTTACATTTGCCTAATTGCTAGTGATGTTGAACATTTTTTCATTAATTCTTTTTTTTTTTTGCTATTTGTATATCTTTTTTGGACTATTGACTATTCAAGTATTTTGCCCTTTTTAAAAGGGAAGTTTGTTTATTTGATTTTAAGTTGTAGTTTCTCTTAATATATCATGTCTGTTAAACCCTTATTGGATACATGATTTCCAAATATTTTTTCCCATTGAGTAGGCTGCATTTTCACCCTTTTAACAAACTTCTTTTAGGTGCAAAAATGTTTATCTTTGAGGAGGTCAATTTATGTATATTTTCTTTTGTTGCTCATGCTTTGAGGGTAAGGTGTAATGAAGTACCACTTCCGTAAGGTCTTGAAGATGTTTTCCTACATCTTTAGGGATAATGATTTATAATTATAAATATAATGGCTGTCGCTTTTATATTTAGGTCCTTGATCCATTTTGAGTTAATTATTTGTATGAGGTGTGAGATAGTAGTCCTCTTTCCTTCTTTTGGGTACAGTTATCCAGTTCTCCCAGCACCATTTGTTGAAAAGACTATTCTAGCCCACCTGGGAGGGCTTGAAAACCTTGTCAAAATCACTTGACCGGGAAGCGGCTGTGGCTCAATCAGTAGGGCTCCCGTTTACCATATGGGAGGCCCCGGGTTCGGTTCCTGGGGCCTCCTGGTGAAGGCAAGCCTGCCTGCACGGCGTGGTTAGCTGACCCAGCGAGCACAAGCAGCAAGGGGGGGATAAATGAATAAATAAATAAAATCTTAAAAAAAAAAAAAAAAAGAAATCACTTGACCATAGATGTGAAGGTCTATTTCTGAGTTCTCAATTTGGTTCCAATGGTCAATTTGTCTGTCTTTCTACCAGTACCATGCTGTTCTGTTACCATTTTTGCTAAATAATATGCTTTAAAGTCATATATTTTCTTCATTGTTAAGACATTTTTGGCTATTAATAGTAACTTGCCCTTCCAAATAAATTTGATAATTGGTTTTTCCATTTCTTCAAAAAAAAGCTGTTGGTATTTTTATTGGGATTCCATTGAATCTGTAAATCAGTTTAGGTATAAATGACATCATAAAAATATTTAGTCTTCCAGTCCATTAACATGGAGTGTTGTTCCATTTATTTAACCTTTAAAAAAATTTATTGAAATATATCACTCATACATGAACATGCATAAACAATAAGTGTATAGTAATAGTTATTAACTTACAAAACAAACATACATATGATACAGCTCTCTCATACCTCACCCTCCCACCAATATCTTGCATTGTTGTGAAACATTTTTAAGTGATGATTAAAGAGCATCCTCAAAATATTACTACTAACCAAAGTATTTTCCCCAACCCACCCTATTATTATTATTTATATCATTTATACATGAACATACATAAAAAATAAATGTACAGTAAAGGTTGTGAACTTACAATCAAGCATTCATAAGATCATACATGGGTTCCATACATCAACGCTCCACCAAAACCTTGCATTCTTGTGAGACATTTGTTCAAATTATGAAAGAATATTGTCAAAATCTTACTACTAATTATAGTCCTTATCTTACATTTGGTGTATTTTTCCCCTAAACCACCCTATTATTATTTTTTAAATATATTTTTAAGACAAAAGTTGTAAACTTACAAAACAATCATGCACATGTGCAGAATTCCCAAACAACACACCTCTATCAACACACCACATCATGGTGGAACATTTGTTACAGATTATGAGATAATATCATCTGATTATTACCAGGTCCACAGCATACATTTGGCACACATTTTCCATACTCCCCCATTATCAGCACTGTACATCTTTGGCATAGATGCAAGAATATTACAGAATTACTATTAACCACAGTCCATGGGTCACTCAAGTTGTATTTTTCCCATGCCTCTCCACATTCCCACCACCCGGCAATACTGATATACACCTGCTCTAGCTCCAAAGGACACTCTTGCATCTGCACCATCAACCACTCTTTTCATCCACCTCTAGGTTTACAGTGTGATTCAGTCCCTAGATTATTCTCTAGATTTCTGTCAATTGGCATTTACATCCCTAGACTACCATTTTCAGCCAAATCCCCATTTATAAACCAGCTGTTACTCATTATAATGTGTTACCATCAACTCTGTACATTTCCACACTTTTACAGTAAAGCTAATTTAAACTTCTACATACATTAAATATCAGTAGTCTTTCTCAGTTCACCTCTTATTTCCTTTAAGAATCCACCACCTACCACCAGGTCTTGAAGATATTTTCCTAGATTTTCTTCTAGGAGCTTTATGGTTCTTGCTTTTATATTTAGGTTTTTTATTCATTTTGAGTTAATTTTTGTATGGGGATCCTCTTTCCTTCTTTTGCTATGGATATCCAATTTTCTCAGCACCATTTGTTGAATGGACTGTTCTGCCCAAGCTGGGTCGATTTGACAGGCTAGTCAAAAAGCACTTGACCATTAATGTGAGGGTCTGTTTCTTAACGAACAGTTCGGCTCCATTGGTCTATGTGTCTGTTTTTATGCCAGTACCATGCTGTTTTTACCATTGTAGCTAGGTAATACAACTTAAAGTCTGTAAATGAGAGTCTTCCAACTTTGCTTTTCCTTTTTAAGATGTTTCTGGCTATTCAGGGCTCTTCTCCCATCCAAATAAATTTGATAATCATGTTTTCCATTTACTTTAAAAAATGCTGGTGGAATTTTGTTCGGGATTGCATTGAATCTGTATAACAATTTGAGCAGAATTGACATCTTAATGATATTGAGTATTTCAATCCATGAGCATGGAATGTTCTTTGAATTATTTAGGTCTTTTTTATTTACTTTAACAATGAGTTGTAGTTTTCTGAGTATGAGTGCTTTACATCATTGGTTAAGTTTATTCCTGAATATTTGGGTTTTATCTGGCATATTTTATTTTCACCACTGTTTTGACACTTTTAGTTATTTTTATTGACATAATTTTTATTTCTAGTCTCTCTTCCAGGACTCTCTTGTCTTTTCTTTTCAGGCTATAGTACACTCTTTAGTATTTCCTGCAAAGTGGATCTCTTGGTTACAAAGTCTCTCAGTTTCTGTTTAGCTGTGGATATTCTAAACTCACTTTCATTTTTGATAGACAATCTTGCCAGATAAAAGATTCATGGCTGGAAGTTTTTCTTTTGCAGTATCTTAAATATATCATACCACCGTTTTCTTGCCTCCATTGTTTCTGATGAGAGATCGACATTTAATCTTATTGGGTATCCCTTATATGTTCTGCACTGTTTTTTCTGTTGCTGCTCTCAGAATTCTCTCTTTATCTTTGGCATTTGACATTCTGATTAGAATGTGTTTTGGAGTTGGTCAATTCAGTTTTTTTTGGATGGGAGTATGTCATGTTTCTTGAACATTGATATCAATGTCCTTCAATATGGTTGGAAAATTTTCTACCATTATTTCTTCAAATATTCCTTCTGCCCCTTTTCCCTTCTCTTCTAGTTTTGGGACACCCATGACATGTATGTTTGCACTTCTCTTGCTGTCCTTTAGTTCCATGAGACCTTGTTCAAATTTTTCCAATCTTTCCTTCATCTGTTCATTTTTATGTTCACTTTCGGAGGCCATTTCTTCAAGCTCACCAATCCTTTCTTTTGCCTCCTCAAATCTACTATTATATTATTCCAGAGTATTTTTAATTTCATTTATTGCACATTTCATTCCCATAAGATCTTCTATATTTCTTCTTTGTGCTCATCCAATGTCTTCTTAATATCCTTAATTTTTTTAGCGTTGTCATTGAGTTTATTTGCTTGAACATCTATGATTAGTAGTCTCTACTCCATTATGTTATCTGGAGGCTTATCTTGTTCCATTAACTGGGCCATATCTTTCTGTTTCTGGGTGTGGATTGTAATTTTTGTTGGTGTATTGGCATATGAGTTAGTAGAGTATTTACTCTGGGTGCAGTTTTTCTCTTTAGTTTAGGTCTTCCTGCCCTTTCTCCCTTGCTGGTTGTGTAGTAGGAGCCTAGAATGTAGTTGGTGATACAAGCTGTGGAGCCTCAAGCTACCCTCATTGCCCCAAGTACCAATGAAGCTTCTCTGCACTTTCTCCTTTGCCAGAGTTAGGGACAGAGTCACAGTTGTGTGGAATAATCCAAGATGTGCATGTCTAGACTGTAGTTGCCCAGAGAGACTGATGATGTTTCTTGTCCCTTTCCACCCTACCTGGGGTAGGGAAGGAGCTACAGGTATGGGCAGTAGTATATGTAGAGCAGGCTCAAGATGACCAGAGTTGCCCCAGTAGATTTCCAATTAATCAGTCTATACCAGCTAAATGTAGATGCAGTCAACTGTATAGGCTGTTTCAGGGCCAGTCATCTTCTACCCTGCTAGAGGTGGAGCAGAAGCCTAGCCTAAGGCTGCAGGCCAATCTGGGTGAAAGAAATTGATCTCCACTTTCACTGTGATTTTCAGTCAGCCCAGCTGCCAGTCATGTTTGCATGGAGTCAAAATGATGGCTATCAGCCTCTTTACGACTTGGAAAGACTCAAACTTTAGCTGTTCTTTGGGTTATACTTTAGCCAGCCGAATTGACTAATCCGTAGCTGAAATCGGTGTCCAACTGTCTCTCCCTCTTTTGATTTGGGGAAATGGAGCTTCCAATTCCTGACACAGAATAGCAACCAGGGTGACTTTGCTGCCGAAGTAGGATGATCACCAGCTTCCATGGCATGGGCTGTAATTTTCCAGAGAAGCTGGCACAGCTCCACCCAGATTTATCCCTCCCCAAGGTGGGCCTGGGGCTTATGCTAAAGCGGCCATCTGATCTAGATATAAAGAACCCTGGTTACTACCAACACTGTGATTTTCAGTCAGCCCTGCTTCCCCTAATGTCAGGTTGGAGTTAAGATGGCAGCCACTGACCTATTTCTTACTTGGACAGGTTCAAACTTTTGCTGCACTTAGCATTATACTTTAGTCCACTGAATTTACTAATCAATAGCTGAATTTGGTGCCCAACCGCCTCTTTCTCCCCCATTTTGGGAAGTGGAGCTTTCAATTATAGCTGCGGAACAGCTCCAGAGGCATCTGTGGTGAGGTGTGCTCTATTTAACGAATCTTCTTTAAAGATGGGCATTCTCCTCCTTCCATTCTTTCAAGGATGTTGCAGGATACACTTCTCTCCTGAGCCCCCAAATAAGTGCCCTACTTAGTTGTGGATGATCAACAACTGCCCCATAGTAGGAGCTGATTCTATGAGTCCTTTACTCTGCCACCATCTTGCTGGTTATCCACATTCCATTTATTTAAATCTTCTTTGGTTTCTTCTAGCAATGCTTTGTATTTTCCTGAATACAGGTCCTTTATATTAGGCTATGTTTATTCCTAAATATTTTATTTTTTAGTTGCTATATAAATGGATTTTTTTTTCTGATTTCCTTCTCAGTTTACTCATCAGCAGTGTATAGAAACATCATTGATTTTTGGATATTAATCTTGTATACTACCACTTTGTCCTCCCTTATTAGAAACCACCCATGCTCTCAAGAGACTCCAGCCTTTAAATTTGTGAATAAATTGGTCTTCCCAAGGATGAGAATCTAAAACCATCCTGGTCATTATGTGGGCCTCCACACACTGATACAACACATTATGACAGAATAATCACTCAGACAATCCATAGGAGCCTGCTCCAGGTGAACACTGTCCTGAATGCATGTCCATCCAACATCCTAAAACAGTAACCCTTTCTTATCTTATTGCCATAAGAGCATTCCCAACTTTATACTTTCAACCACATACATGCAAATCTCCAGTGTTCACCTGGACCCTCTCCCAACACTCCCCCCAGTGTTCTGGATATTCCCACCCACACTTCCCAATCTAGCCACCTGTTTGGGGGCTGTCAAACCTACACCCCCAGCCCAATAATACCCCTAACCTCCTGTCATATACATTCAATACACAGATACACACTTTCACCTTACCCTAGACTACATCCGTTTGAGTGTTGGCTCACAACCTTCTTCTCCCTTTCTATTTCTTGTAAATCTATCATCCAGAGAAAGCTCTTGGATTCTGCTCAATTTGCTTAATTCATATCATTGAGGTCATGTACTGTTCATCCTTCAGCACCTGGCTTGCTTCACTCAACATAAGATCCTCAAGATTCATCCATGTTATCCTGTTTGTTAGCACTTTAATGATGGAGTTTCAATTAAAGGCCATGACTACTGACAGAAAGTAGGTCACCCTCGAGTGTAGGAGACAAGCTGGAATATAGGAGATAGGTGCCTCTAGTCTCAAGACTCTGAGATAAGACCTGATAGGAGCTGGGTGGGGAAATATCCTGAGCTTCAAAGAGAGTATCTTGTATATGTTAGATAAGATTTACAATGTCATGCAGGAATGTAAAGAAGAACTGAGCCATTAACCTTTAAAATGTGCTGATTTTAGTAAAATGTAAACTGTCATGTATCTATTGCTTTTGCACATGTGCACATGTATTTTCTTTGTTCTAAAGCTAAATAAAAGCCACACTTTATTATGTGGTGGGGGTCTTCTCCATTCAGATGGTGAGTCCCCTGATCCCAATTATTTCTTCTCTTTGTCTTATTCTTTGTCATCTGCGGCACCGTTTTCATGGACCCAGTTCCTGAACGTCATCATATGGCGCTCAACATGGGGCCTTGAAAACAAATCTTTTCTTTCAGTCAGTGCACTGACCAAGGAGCTCCTGAGAGTTGTTTTAAAGAAAAAGAAAACAGAAAAGGTAAGCTACATCCTTGGAATCATCAAGATTATGGGCGATCAGCAGTCGAACGTTGAAGAGTACTCTAGAGTGTTAAAAACTTTATTAAAAAACACCAGTGTAACTTTTAATTCTCGGCTTTTGAAGAACTTTTATATCTTGTACAGAAACATTGTTATTGGTTTCAGCAGCAAGGGTGGGGTATTTTAAAACTGAAACAATGGAAGTTAGTGATGAAAGCTTTAAAAAGGGCTTATCGAAAGAGAGAAATATTCCCATTCATGTATGGTCTTTGTGTAGTCTTATTTCTGTTGCTCTTGAACTGTTACAATCAGATGAAAATGAAGATATTAAAGAGGATACTGCTATTGCTGGGCTGATAGTAGAACAAGCTAATGATGACTTTAATGAAAATATATATGAAAAAATTAATGAACAGGCAAAAACAGATAAATTCATGTCTAATAAAAAGGAGGAAAAGAAAAAGGGAGTTTATGGAACTTTTTCAGTGGTCGCTATGCGGTCCACTTCAAAAGATGATTTATTGTCTTTTGAACTGTCATCTGCACCTCCTAAGGTATCTATTGTTCCATTTTTTACAACATTTGATGACCTTCCAAAAGTTTCTGTTTTTGTGCCAGCACCATCCTCTTCAATTATGAAAAGTACAGCACAGGGAAGTAGAGAAGGAGATTCAGAGCCTATGCAACTTTTATCTACTTTTCCAGTAACAGTAACTCAAATTTCAGTAGATGCTGACAATTCCCAAGGGGGTGTACAATATAAGCATGATCCTATTCCTTTTAAAACTATCAAAGAATTAAAACAATCATGCACTCAATATGATGTAAATTCTCCTTATACTCAAGGATTGGTGTAAGGAATGGCACAAGCAGACAGATTAATACCCTGAGACAGGGACTTGTTAGCTCGAGCTGTTCTTAATTCAGCAATATTTTTACAATTTAAAACTTGGTGGGCTGATGAAGCTAATATTGTAGCATGATGAAATCAATAGCAAAATCCACCAGTGCCTATTACTGCTGAACAAACATTAAGAATAAGTCAATGGGCTGGGGTTCCTCGCCAAGCTCAATATGATGATATTGCCATTGTACAAGTTCGATTGTGCTTCCTAGCCACCTGGCAATGAATCTCCACCCCTGGACAGGCTGTACAATCATTTTCAAAAATTGTTCAAGGAAATACTGAACCATATGTTGAATTTGTAGCTAGGCTGGCAACATCTGCCTGATCTTAAAGAAACGCTCATTCTGATGTTGGCTTTTGATAATGCTAACAGTGAGTGTAAAAAGGCTTTACTTCCAATAAAGACAAATGGTGGCTCTTTACAGGATTATATAAGGGCATGCCAAGACATTGGGTCTAATACATATAACATGACCCTTCTTGCAGCCACTATAAAAGGTCATAGTCCTATGATTAATAATTTAAATTGCTTTAAATGTGGGAAACCAGGTCATATGAAAAAGGATTGCCAAGCCAAAACTGGTGTGAGAACTCCACCTATCGGCAATAATAGATCAATACCAACTCCTGTGTGTCCGACATGCCAGAAAAGATTACTCTGGGCCAATGAATGCCGTTCTGGATATCGTAAGAATGGCAGTCTCATTAATAAGTCAGGAAACTTATCGGGAAAAGGCTTATTATACCAATGGGGAGCTTATTTGAATATTCTTCATGTTTCTGAGACAGCTAAACATCTTATTACTCTGGCTCTTGAGCCTCTTCAAACAGAATCTAGTAAGCCCTTTGAAAATACAGAGGCTGAGGATTCTGTCCCTGATCAGCTTGAGGCCAATTTATATCCGTATGACTATGAATGTTCTTAAAGTGACCATCCAGAGCCTCCTACAGAGGCTTGTGTTGCCATGGCATCCAGGAAGATATCCCTAAGCCATTTTTCAAGCTATTAATAGCTCTCCAACACCAGCTGTGGATGTTAACCCTTCAGCTCCAGCTGCAGACGTTGATGTGCTTAGAGACTTCACTTAACCCGCCATTTGCCGCAGCATTTAACCCTCAGTCAAGTTCCCTAAACCTCTTTTTTTGAGCAGTCTTTAGATCCTCCTAAAGCATCTGTGAAAATTCCTTTACCACAGACCTCACTCATGAAAAGCATAGCACAAGCAAGTAAATCAGGTGATCTTGAAGCTTTGCAGCTTTTTTCTGGTTTCAGAACCTGCTTTAATGGTGGAAAGGCTAGTCATTATCAAAAAGTTTGTAAAAAGCAGCCCTCTGGAACAGTACCTCTTATTTGAAATTCACAATGGGTTAATGTTAATTCCGCCCCCACAGCTTTCAAATTCTTGGCAAATTTATGCACTGCCACCTAGGTAACTGCTGACCTGGACTTAGACACTACCAAAAATTAGTACTTAAGAAACCAAATAAATTCTGTCTAGCCAATTCAGGAGCAAAAGGGACTATTCCAAAAAATTTAGTAAGACTAATATTAAAAGGATCTAGCATTATTTGCAGGGGCATCACTATTCTGCCACAAAGTTAACTAAAATAAGGAAAACATTCAAGCAGTAATTTTGTAAACCTCCTATTGCTTATGTAATGATAAGGCTGTGGGATGATAGAACCTAATAAAATTAAACCATTGGAAAAGTAAGAAAACTTAACAATAGTTTCCCCCAAAATTCTCAAAAGCAGTAAAATCAAAGATGTATGTTTCTATTGATGTGCTGTAACTTGTTTTGTGTTTTTCTGTTTGTTCAGTGTCAGTGTATATTTTGATACCTCCTGATGGTAATATTAAATTGATGAAAATTTTTTTAAATGAGCTCTATTCAAATGGCCAACATTAAATAAGCACTTATATTAATAAATAAATATGGGTATTAATTTAAAATAATAAAAATAAGTTATTATTTTTAGAATAAATCATTATTCTAACAAGTTTGTTTAATGTTGATGGTAATTGTATGTTGTCAGAAGTTTGCTTAGAAACAGTTTCCAAAATCATTGCGGTAACTTAAGTATGGAAGGTATATACAATGTGCTTTTATTATCAAAGATAGAAAGTAATTTTATCATAAGATAAAATGACTTGTTATTAAAACAAAGTTAAAGTTTTATTCTTTTTCAAAGTTTCTCAAGTCACTAATCTGTTTTAATAAAAGTTTACACAGAGTTTTTCTCCTGAATAATCAGTATGCAAAAAAGAAAGTGTTTTATCAAAGTAGCTTCTGATACTTTAACCTTAATGTTTCCTTGAAGAAACAAGGTTTATCACTTTTAAAAGAACATAATCTTTAAACCTGCTTTCTCAAAAAAAAAAAAAAGAAAAAAGCTTTTTATTTCAAACTGTTACAAATAATTTGGTCTGTTACCTAGAAAAAGATAAAATACTAAAAATTGTTGTTCATGTGATATATTATAAGTTGAATGAAGTATTTAAAACTGTTGTACAATTAAAATAAATTTTCTAATTTTATGACAATTAAAGTTATATGAATAAAAAGTTCATATGAATACTTTAAAAGTGTATAAAAGTCTTGAAAATCTAATAATGTTTCAATAAAATATTAAATAAATGTATAGTTATTAATCATAATTTTAATTATTTTAGAATATAATAATATGTGTTATAAAATTACCTCTCCACCTAAAAATCAAAAGGCAGATACTTTAACTTAAGTTTATCTGATTTACTCCACCTCTGCTAAAAAAAAAGTTTATAATTACAGAAAGAAAGCAGCCATTGGGGGCTGCCAGGGGTAGTGCATAACAGTAAATTACAGCAAATTAAAATAACACCACTGCAATTTGCAGCAGTCCCAAATATTACCTGTTTGTCACAAAAAATTAATCTTCTTAAACAAGTCAAACCAGCCCACATTCCCTTTTCTGTAAAATAGCCAACAATAAATTAAGTTTATATTCAACATTGTAAGGTATAGCCCCAATTCTAATTATAATCTTAACAACAAAACCAATGAAGGATTTAAAATTACAAGTTAATGTATTGCCCCACAGCACAAACAGGAAATATTAATTTGTTTTTACCTATGCCTCAAACTTACAAAATAAAAAAATTAAGGTCATTCTAATCATGCTACTAAAAATCTTAAATACCTTAAAAATAACAGTTTATTCATTGGATGTCTTCTGGTTAAAAGTCTTATTATTTTTTGTTATATAATCTGCTGTAGTTATGAATTATGTATAACATACTTAAATACTAATCAAAACTTAAGTTCACTACTACATTGCATACTTAAGTAATTTAATAACTTGTATGTTACACATAAATGTATTTTATTATATGTATATGTAAATCTTAACAGTTTTCATATTTCAGGAAAAATAATGGAAACTAAAATAGTAAGCACATCAAGGATGTTTTGTAACAAATTAAAAAAGATAAAGTTCATTTCAAAAGGTATTGTATTCCTCCTTGTAGGAGCTGGCCACTCTCCCAGGGACTGATGCATAAACCTTAAAATATACTGCCCAAGGAGTGTTGTGTTCCTTCCTGGGGAGGCTGGCCCCTTCCTTAGGAATTAGTAAAATACTCACAAGTTGGCATCTATAGTATCAAATTCATAATCTTAGACACAGTCAACCAAAACCCTAGTATCAGTTGCTAATTCAACACTTCCCAGCTAAAAGCTAAATATTGGTAAGTGTATATATAAAACTGCTCTATTTATCTGTCATTCTGTAACTTTGTTCAATATTAACTTAATCTTTTAATTGATTATGTTATTCATGTTTCTCACTCTAATTGTCGCTATAAGCTTATTAAACTAAATATACATGTTAACATTTATCTTGTATCTATCCAGGACTCTAGCCAACAATAAGCCAAGTATATCAGTGTATCCCCTGGTTTGGTAAGCATGTGAATGAATGTATACATATTATAAAAGATTGGACTATAACAGTTAAACCCATTTATAAACAATAAAATTAATGTTGCAAAAACAAAAAGGGGGAGATGGAGGAGAATCTGCTAAAGACAAACAATCTAAAGCATTGCTTACCTTAAATTTTCTTAATAGACAACAAATTTCTAATACCATAGCAGCAGAAAGACAATGGGAGGTTAATAAAAATAATGAAAATGAAAAATGAAACAACCAATAAATGGGAAAAAGGAGAGGTAAAATTTTGGGTCTAAGGTTTTGCTCTTATCATTACAGAAACAGGAGAAGAGCAGTGGATCCCATTCAGAAGAATCAAGCCTAGAGTTGAAGATGCTGCCAAGACTTAAACTATGGACATGGTGGTTTCACATTGGATTAATTATAGTAAAGTATTAGGTCAAGGTAAGATACCACATCATAATTACACTTATTGGGCATATATAACCAAACCAACTCTTTTAGAGCTGTTAACTTGGAATGATGAGTCTTACCCAATTTATCTCAATCAATCTCACCATTTTCTGGGACCTATAGATATACTACTACCTTAAAGCCAAAAGAAGAAGGGAAATTTATAGAAAATTTAACTTTACCTTTTATAGACTGCCCTCTTTGTATTGGATATGGTTCTGTATGCATGCAACCTAAAAATCGCAGTGTAGTTTTAACAGAGAAAAATCAAACTCAAATTTATGTTCTCATTTTTCCTTCTTTACCATATAAATCAGAAAATATGGTAAATCTTACATGTCCCTCTCAAAACAGACTACCTAATGAAAAATGGCATAGATGTCATGGGATTACAGAGGTTGTGTTGTTTAGTGATTCCTATGGAATTCTAAAGGATTGGGCCCTTATAGGAATACCAAAGCCTATTATAAACACAACTATATATTGGTTCATTAATAATTCAACCATAATTACTAATGACACTAATCCTTATTCTGGAATTTTGGTAATACAGCATTTACTAACAGCTCAATAAATTGGAAAAATCAAGGAATATATAGTCCACAACCATGGGACACTAAACAAAACTCAAAGTTATTTGTGGAAATTATTTTTGGGAACTGGTCCAATTTTTGAATGACAAGGCAGTTAAACTAATATTACCAGTTTAAAAAGAAAATCAAATCAATTTCTTACAGTATGTATACAAGATCCTATAGTTTTTATCATTGGAAAAGTAACTTTTGGTGAAAGGAACATTAGCTTCTCCAATTGATCTTTATTTACATGTCTTAAGAATTCATATTTGCAGGAAAATCAAACTCTTTTTATAGCAAGAAGAAGAAAAGGACTATGGTTACCAGTTCAGATGACCAGACATTGGCAGCAGTCTCCAGAATCCCAGTTGCTGTGGCATTTCCTCGACTGTTATTTACAAAGAACTAAAAGACTGATTGGACTTTTAATAACAGTAATTTTGGGACTGATTGGCATCATAACCGCTGCAGCCATCACTGGCACAGCCCTGCATCAAGAGTCCAGACTCAACAATATGTTAAGGACTGGCATAAAAATGCAAGTGAGATGTGGCATAGCCAGTCTCACATTGATATGGAACTGAATAATCGTATAAATGATCTTGAAACAACTATTATACATTTGGGTAATCAAATTTATAATTTAAACTTGTTAAGAGCTCTTAAATGTGATTGGAATGAAAGTTCTTTTTGTATTACTCCTTTGGCTTATAATGATAGTGAACATGATTGGGAAGAAGTGAAAAAATCATTTGATTGGATATAAGCATAATATTTCTTTAGATATTTTAGAATTGCAAAAGAAGGCATTGAGCATGTCTCAAAATGAATTGAAAGGAACCCCTGGTGCAGAATTTTGGAATGAATTGTCTGAAAATTTAAATACTATCATTCCGTTTCATTGGTGGAAACAAAAAACAGTTCAAATATCATTTTGGATTGCATTAGGAATTATTGTTTTATGCATTTTAATTGTTTGTATTGTCAAGGGTAGAATAATGACATATATTCATAGAAAAAATGAAAAAATTAGATCAGATAAATGCATTTACATTATGCATGAAAAACTAATTTTCATTATTTAGTAGAAAGTAGTATACTAATAACCCCTTGATCTTAATACTAATTATCTGCACAAAAATATTCACTTAAGGAACCTGAAGAAGTATAAATATTAATGAAATTGCCTTCCATGTAAGAGCTAAAAAGCTTGACTGGTAGTCAATGACAGGTAAGATTCTCAGAGGAGAACAGCCTAAGACAGGCACAGTCACAAGAGCCGATGGAAGAAGACAAGTGTGACAGGAGGTCACCTTGTATCAGCTTATATAATGGTTCCTATAGTCTTCACTGAAAAAAATTTAATTAATTAAAAAGGGGGAAATGATGGAGTGTCAATGAAAGGCCATGACTACTGAGAGAAAGTAGGTCACCATGGAGTCTGGGAGACAGGCTGGAATGTAGGAGGTAGGTGCCTCTAGTCTCAAGACTCTGAGATAAGATCTGATAGGAGCTGGGTGGGGAAACATCCTGAGCTTCAAAGAGAGTATCTTGTATATGTTAGATAAGATTTACAATGTCTGCTACGTGCAGAAATATAAAGAAGAACAGAGCCTTTATCCTTTAAAACTTGCTGATTTTAGTAAAATGTAAACTGTCATGTATCTATTGTTTTTGCACATGCACACATGTATTTTCTTAATTCTAAAGCCAAATAAAAGTCACACTTTATTATGTGGTGGGGCTCTTCTTCTCCATTCAGATGGAGAGTCCCCTGATCCCAGTTATTTCTTCTCTTTGTCTTATTCTTTCTCAACCACAGCACCATTTTCATGGACCCAGTTCCTGAATGTCATCACACTTTATTCCTTTTCACAGCTGAGTAATATTCCATTGTATGAATGTGCCACATTTTGTTTATTCATTCTTCAGTTTATGGGCACCTGGTTTGATTCCAACTTTTGGTAATAGTGAAAAGTGTTGTTATGAACATGGGTATGCATATATCTGTTCGTGTCTTTGCTTTCAGTTCTTCTGGCTATATACCCAGCAGTGGAATTGCTGGATCATATGGCAGATTTATAGTTCATTTTTTGAGAAACTGCCAAACTGTCCTGCACAATGCCTGGATCATTCTACATTCCCACCTGCAGTAGATGAGGGTTCCCATTCCTCTACATCCTCTCCAACACTTATAGTCTGCTGTTTTTTTTAATAGCCACCATTCTAATGGGTGTAAGATGGATATCTCATTGTAGTTTTGATTTGCATTTCCTTAATAGCTAGTGATGTTGAGCATCTTTTCTTGTGCTTTTTAGAGATTTGTATTTTTTCCCTGAAGAAGTGTATTTTCAGGTCGCTTGCTTATTTTTTAAATGGGTTGTTAGTCTTTTTTTTCAGAGGTGTAGGATTTCTTTATATATGCAGGATGTAAGGCTCCTATCAGATATATGGTTGCCAAATATTTTCTCCAATTGGGTAGGCTGCATTTTTACTTTCTTGATAACGTCCTTTGATGAGCAAAAGATTTAACTTTCAGGAGATCTCATTTATCTTTTTTTTTTTTTTTTTTATCGCTGCTCATGCTTTGGGTGTGAAGTTCATGAAACCATTTCCTATTACAAGGTCCTGTATATGCTTCCCTACATTGTCTTCCAAGGTTTTTGTAGTCTCGTTTTTTATATTTAGATATTTGATCCATCTTGAGTTGATTTTTGTATAAGGTGTGAGATGTTGTTCCTCTCTCATTCTTTTGTCTATGGATATCCAGTTCTCCAAGCACCATTGGTTTAAGAGGCCATTCTCTCTCAGTTGAGTGGTCTTGGTGGCCTTGTTGAATATCAGATGACTTTATATGTGAGGATCTATATCAGAACTCTCAATTCAGTTCCATTGGTTGGTATTGCTATCCTTGTGCCAATATCATGCAGTTTTGATCACTGTAGCTTTGTAGTATGTTTTAAAGTCAGGTAGTGTGATACCTCCTATTTCGTTTTTCTTTTTCAATATGTCTTTAGTGATTCAGGGACTCTTACCCTTCCAAATAGATTTTGTAATTAGTTATTCCAATTCATTAAAACATGCTGTGTTGATTTTTATTGGGATTGCATTACATCTGTAGATTAGTTTGGGTAGGATAGACATCTTGATGATGTTTAGTCTTCCTATCCATGAACAGGCAATATTCTTCCATTTTTTAAAGGCTTCTTTGATTTCATTTAAGAGTGTTGTGTAGTTTTCAGTGTATAAGTCCTTTACATCCTTAGTTAAATTTATTCCTAGGTATTTGTTTCTTTTAGTTACTATTGTATATGGTATTTTTTTCTTTATTTCATCCTCAGATTGCTCATTATTGGTGTAAAGAAATGCTATTGAGTTTTGAGTATTGACCTTATAGCCTGCAACTTTACTGAATTCATTTATAAGTTCTAGAACTTTGTGGGTTTCTCCCACAAAGGGAGATCATGTCATCTGCAAATAGTGATATTTTTACTTCTTCCTTTCAAATTTGGGTGACTTTTATATCTTTTTCTTGCTTAAGTGCTCAAACAACTTCTAAAACAATGTTAAAAGATTGATGATAGTGGGCATATTTGTCTTGTTCCTGATTTTTGAGGGAAAGATTTTAGGATTTCACCATTGAAGATGATGTTAGCTGTGGGTTTTTCATATATGCCCTTTATTATGTTCAGAAAGATTCCTTCTATTCCTATCTTTTGCAGTATTTTCATCAGGAAAATGTGTTGTATTTTGTCAAATGCTTTTTCTACATAATGCTTTTTCTGCATCTATAGAGAAGACCTTGTGATTTTTTTTTCTCTCTGTTAATGTAGTTTATTATGTTGATTGATCTTCTTATGTTGAACCATCCTTGCATAACCAGGATGAAACCCACTAGGTGATGTTGTATAATTGGTTTGGTATGTTGCTGAATGTGATTAGCAAGTATTTTATTGAAGATTTTATAATCTAGATTCATTAGAGTGGTTGGTCTGTAATTTTTCTTTTCTTGTGGCAACTTTGTTTGGCTTTGGTATTAGGGTAATGTTGGCATCATACAATAAGTTAGGCGATGCCCCTTCTACTATTTTTTGGAAAAGCTTAAGCAGTATTGGTTTTAGTTCTTTCTGGGATGTTTGGTAGAATTCACCTGTGAAGCCTTCAGGTCCTGGGCTCATCTTAGTTGGGAGGTTTTTGATGACTGATTTCTATCTCTATACTTTTAATTGAATTGTTGAGTTCATCAATTTCTTCTTTCATCAATGTAGGCTGCTTGTGATTTTATAGGAATTTGTCCATTTCCTCTAAATTATCATTATTTTTGGCATATAATTTTTCACAATATGATACTCTTTATTTCTGTGTGGTCAGTGGTGATATCCCCTTCCTCATTTCTTATTTTATGTATTTGCATGTGATCTCTTTTTTTCCTTGCTAGTCTGGCTAAGGGTTTGTCAATTGCATTGAACTTCTCAAAGAACCAGGTTTTGGTTTTGTTTATTTTTTCTAGTGCTTTCTTGTTTTTTATTTTGTTTACTTATTCTCTAATCTTTGTTAGTTCCTTCTTTCTACTTTTTTTTGTGGTTTGTTTGTTGATGTTTTTCCAATTCCTCCATTTGTGTTGTGAGGTCTTCAATTTTAGCTCTTTCTTCTTTTTTGATATATGCATTTATGGCTATGAATTTCCCTTTCAGTACAGCTTTGGCTGTATCCCATAAGTTTTGATATGTTGTGTTGTATTTTCATTCATTTCAAGGTAGTTACTGACTTCTTTTGAGATTTCCTCCTTGACTCACTCTTTGTCTAAGAGTGTCTTGTGTAACTTCCAGATCTTTGTGCCTAGTCTGGTTCTCTGGCCCTTAGTGATTTCCAATTTCCCTCCATTGTGGTCAGAGAAATTACTTTGTATAATCTCAATCTTTTTGAATTCATTAAGATTTTTTCTGTGGCCTAGAATGTCATCTATCTTGGAATATGATCCATGTGCACTCAAGAAGAATGTATATCCCAGTGTATTTGGGTGCAGTGTTCTGTATATGTCTTTTAGGTCCATATCTTCTAGTGTATTAACCAAAGTCATTGTTTCCTTATTGATTCTTTGTTGAGATGTTCTGTCTAATGGTGATAATGGTGTATTAAAGTCCCCAACTATAATTATAGAGGCATCTATTTCTCCACTAATTTTTTTTCCAGGGTTTGTCTCATGTATTTTGAGATGCCCCTGTTAAGTGTGTAAATGTTTATGATTTTTATGTCCTCTTGAAAGTGTACCCTTTTCACTAATATATAGTGTCTGTCTTAGTCATTACAATAGTTTTGCATTTAAAGTCTATTTTTTTCTGATATTACTATAGCTACTCCTGCCCTTTATTTTTGTTTATTATTTGCATGTAAGATTGTTTTCCAGCAATTCACTTTCAGTCTTCTTGAATCCCTGGGTCTAAAGTAGGTTTCTTGTGGACAACATATGAATGGGTCATACTTCCTATTCATTCTGCCAATCTGTGCCTCTGGATTATTGACTTAAACCATTAATATTCAGTGTTATTATTCTCGAGGAATTACATACATTAGCCATATTTTCTTTGGGTTTATGTATGTTATATGTTGTTTTTATTTCTTTTTTTGTATTTTTAGTTCTTCTTACAGTCTCATTCATTTCTCTCTCTCCTGTTTTTTTTCCTTTCAACTTGTAGAACTCCCTTTAGTATTTCTTAAAGGGCAGGTTTCTTATTGGCATACTCTTACTTTCTCCTTATCTGTTAATATTTTGAGCTCTCCATCATTTTTTAATGCCAGCTTTGCTGGATAGAGAATTCTTGGCTGGAAGTTTTCTTTTATTTTAGTGCCTTAACTATGTCATATGACTGCCTTCTTGCCTCCATAGTTTCAGATGAGAAATCAGCACTTAATCTTATTGAGCATCCCTTGTATATGTTGGTTCTCTTTTCTCTTGTTGCTTTCAGTATTTTCTCTTTGTCTTGAGCATTGGACAGTTTGATGAGTATGTCTTGGAGTAGGGCTGTTGGGATTTATACTGTTTGGGGCGTGCACTTCCTAGTCTTGTACATCATTTCCCTCAATAGGGATTGGGATTTTTTCAGCCATTATTTCCTCCAACACTCATTCTGTTTCCTTTCCCTTCTCTTCTCCCTCTGGGATGCCTATAATGTGTATGTTTGTGTGATTTGTGTTGTCATTTGTAGCAGTTTGTCAGTTTGATGTAATTATGAATTCCAAAAATAGATATTAGATTATGCTTGTAATCTGGTCTGCTATACTGGGCATGATTAAGTTATGATTAGGGCATTGACTGGGCCATGTCAATAGGGTGTTGATCCCTACCACTTGGTGGGTGGGGTCTTGAAGATAAAAAAACATGGCAAATGTCAGTGTTGGAGCCATTTTGAGTTGGAGTTGTGATGTGGAGTCTTGAGCTGGAGCCCTGGGAGGTAGCGTACAGAGGAGCTTATTTATGCAGAAAGACGGAAAACCCTGGAAAGAGAAGCAAGCCATTTGCTTGATAGGCTACAGCTGGCTTTGTTGCCAAAAGAAAGCCGGATCCCAGAAAGAGGTAAGCCTGGGAAGAGAGGAATCCAAGAAGCCTGAACCCTGAAGCAAAGATCAGCAGCTGTCATGCTCTAACACATGGCAACAGACTTTGGTGAAGGTGGAAACTTATGCTTTATGGCCTATTAACTAAGCTTCTACCCCAAATAAATACCCTTTATAAAGATCAACAGATTTCTGGTATTTCGCATCAGCACCCCTTTGGCTAACTAATACATCATTCAAATCCCTAAGTCCCTGTTGGATATTTTCTATCTTTTTATCTATCTATTCCACTATCTGTTTGATTTCAGATATACTGTCTTCCACATCACTAATTGTTTCCTCCACCTGTTCAAAAATACTGTTATGTGTTTCCAGTGTCTTTTTGATTTTTTGGATTGTGCCATTCATCACCATCATATCTGTTACCTTTATCTGTATGCTTACAATTTCTTCAGTATATTCTCCCAGTGTCTTCTTAATATCCTTAATCTCTTCATTCACTTCATTAATTTGCTCCATGATATTTGTTTGGACAACTTTGATTAGTTGTTCAATATTCTGCACCTCTTCCTGGTTTTTAGTTTGTTCATTGAATAGGCCATGTGTTCCTTTTCCTTAGTATAGTTTGTAATTTTTTGTTGCTATCTGGTCATCTTTTGTCTTGATGGGTTTATTCAGTTGATTAGTTTCTCTCTTTACTCTAGTGATTTATTTAATTGCTGTTTTTGTGTGTGTGTTAAGTTTCCTCTTTGACATTTTGTTTTTCTTACTCTACTTCATTGCTTTTGTCTATGTTCCATTGGAGAAAAAATTTACGGCCAGAGAAAGTGAAAGAGGTAAGAAAAGTAAAAGGATAATAGTAGCAATAATAGTAATTGTTAGAACAGGAATCATTTAAAACCTTGGAAAATGAATCATTAACTCATGAAAGCAGTGTTGAGTAATAGGAATAGAAAAGTGGGGTACCAACAATGAAATGGGAAACTAAATAGAGAAAAATATATGTACTGAATTAAAAGGCCATTATGATGAGGAGAGAGGGAAAGAGAAAAGACAACCAAAATAAAAAGTTAATAAAAGATAGAAAACAGGATAAGTGAGGTAGAAATTAAAACCAGAAAAATTGGGGACTAAACAAAGAGAGGTAGAATGTAGTAACAACAAAAGGAAGCAGAAGGTAGAATGATGAGGGAAGGAAAAGAGAAAGCCTTGGTATACAAAATCAGTATACACACAAAAAAAGGGAAATCAAGGAGGAGGAAACACACTAATGAACAATCAAGCCAGCAGCACCTTGAATTTATCTCTTCATCCATCTCCCTCCAGATCAATGCTCTGAAGCCTCCTACTCTGTAGGTTCCCAAAACAGATAACTGGGGCAGGATCTTGCCCCAGTCAGCTGTTTTTTTTTTTTTTTTTTTTTTGAGAGAACTACCTATGTTCCTTTGAAGAAAAAAAAATTAGGACCAGATGAAAGGAAACAGATAGGAAGACAAAAAGAATATTCACAATGGTATTAATAAAAGGGAGGATAGCGAATGTACAAGACCTAGGAAATTGAAAAATTAACACAAGTAAGAAGTACAGAGAAATAAGATTAGGAAAGTGGAATTGAAACAATGAAACAGGAAACAGAATAGAGAAACAAATATATAGGATGAATTAAAATGCTAGAATGGTGAGTAGAGGGGAAAGGAAAACAGAGAAGAGAGTAAGAATAAAGTAAAAAAGAGAAAGTATACGGAGAAAATGGGAGAGAGGGAGAAATACAAACCAGAAAAAACTGGAGACCAAATAAAAGAGGTAGAATGAAAGAACAACAATGGAAAACAAAAGATATAAGGATGAAGGAGTGAAAAGAAATAGCATAGGTAGAATAGATCAGTAACCAAAAGAATAAAAGAAAGAAAAAGAAAAAGAAAGAAGCATAGAAAGAAAGGGAGGGGAGACAAAACAAGTTAAAAACAAAACAGCAGCAACTCATTTTTTAAAAAATAGGACAGAAGAAAATAGTAATAATAAGCATGGAAAATAGGCTTCTTTCTTAGACACCTAAGTATCTTCTCAGGCTGCTGGTTTTCCTCAATCACTCACCCTGCAGCCTGCTCTCTAAGGGTTTTGAACTGGGTTTTAGTGAGTAAAGTAAGGGAAATAAAAGAAAATGACCTTTTTTTTGTTTGTTTAAATAAGAGCTCCAAGAAAAAATAATATAAAGAAAATGTCTTTATGTTTCCTGTCATAAAGTTTCAGCTGGATGCAAGATAACCTGTTGGATCTCTTCTCAAGGAATAGCCAGGAACTGAACCAGGGACTTAACATATATTAGGCAAGAATTCTCCTACTGAGCTATTCTGGTTCCTTGGTTTGTTTAAACTTTCAGAAGCCTATCCACCCCTTTTCCCTTGGGCAGGTTAGATCCTCTGCAGTCAGCTGGAATGGTGCTGATTGCCACCTATCTCTGCCTCTTCATTGAAATAATTCCTCTCTTTACATGTGGCTGGGCATGACTGCTAGCCTGAGATGATACCCCTTCCTTCTCCCTATTGAGCTGGAGTCCTTTGCGATATTCAAGAAGGGCCCAGCTTGCTAAGCTCGCTGCTAAAAAATCACTCTCCACTCTCCCGTACCCTTCTTCCTCTCAGGGAATCTGCTGTCACACTTCCGTTTGGAGCAGGGGGCTGGCTCTCCACCTAATCTGTCTGTCCTGGGGACTAGGCATGTGTGCCCCTTCCAGCCACTGAGGTAAGCATCCCCCGATTATTCCTGGTTTTCCTATCTGTCTAGTACCCTCCTAGATGGCTCAGAACACCTTCCCATGGATGTAGATGTCTGCTCTACCCTCAGTTAGATAAAATTAGCCAGGAGTTTTAGCCTCATTTAATATCTCAGGGGTGGGAGAGGGGAGCCCTTCCTGGCAGCCAGGAGATTAAATAGCTCATGATTACTTGTTTTGGCTTCTTCGTGTCTATGACCCTCGCTCTTCTGGGAATTGGCAC
>JAKSZT010054196.1:4528832-4553693 GCA_026826555.1 Tolypeutes matacus
TGGTAGAACAAAATTCTTGTATTTCTATTATTAAGTACAATCCTTTTCTACCATCAAAATCACTATGTTATACAGTCCCTAGATTTTCCCCTGGCTGTCTTTTAATTAACGTTAATCTCTCTAGACTTACTCTAGAGAGTTTGTTATACTCCTTAAAATGTGCTGCCATTTTACCATCAACCTCATCCATTTATTTTTTCTTTATTTTTTTTTATTTTTTTTATTATTTTTGTAACCTCATCCATTTAAAATTGACCTTTTTAAACATTCTACATACATTCATCATCAGTTCCCCCATCTCAACTCTCATTCTGTCTCCCACTAACCTACACTCACTAGTAAAACTCCATAAATTTAATCATTATATTTAGTTCATACCAGTGAGACCATATAATATTTCTCCTTTTGTGTATGGCTTATTTCACTCAACATAATTTCCTTAAGATTCATGCATGTTGTCATGTGCTTCTCCAGTTCATTTCTTTTTATAGCTGAATAGTATTCCATCATATGCATATAAAACATTTTGTTTATCCATACGTCAGGTAACAGGCACTTAGGGAGTTTGCATCTTTTAGTAATTGTGAGTAATGCCGATACAAATATTACTGTGCAAATATTTGTTCAAGTCCTTGCTTTCTGTTCTCTGAATATATTCCAAGTGGTGAGATTGCTGGATCATATGGCAGTTCTATATTCAGCTTACTGAAGAACCATCAAATCATCTTCCACAGAGGCTGCACCATTTTACACTCCCATCAACAGGAAAAAAAGCGTTCCTATTTCCCTATATCTTCTACAACATTTGTAGTATTCTGTTTAAAAAAGAATTAAAAAATGATCATTCTGTGTGGCGTGAAATATCTCATAGTAGCTTTGATATGAAGTTATCTATTAACTAGTGATTTTGAACATCTTTTCATGTGCTTTTTGGTAATTTGTATTTCCTCTGGAAAAATATTTATTCAAATCTTTTGCTCATTTTTTAATTGAGTTGCTTGTCTTTTTGTCATTGAGTTGTATGATCTCTTTATATAAAATGGAAATCAAACTCTTGTCACCTATGTGGTTTCTGAAGTTTGGAGTATGTTGCCATTTTTGAATATTAATATCCATGTCTTAATAACGGTTGGAAAATTTTTGGTCCTTATTTCCACAATTATTCTCTCTATGCCTTTTCCATTCTCTTCTTTTGGAACACCTATAAAATATATTTTGTGTGTGTTTTATGCTATAATTCCATTCGCTGATACCCTGTTCAATTTTTTTCCGTTCTGTCTTCCAATTTACTAATTCTTTCCTCAGCCAATTAATATCTGTACTTGCATGCCACTAATGTATTTTTTAAAGTTTATTTTTATTAGGAAATTTGTGAACTTACAAAACAATCTTGCATAATGTGCAGAATTCCCATCCATCATCCCTCCACCAACTCATTACATTGTTGTGGATCATTTGTTACAAAGTATTGAAAAGCATGATCAAACTATTACCACTAACTATGGTCCATAGCTTATACTTGGTATATTTTTCCATACACCCCATAATATTAACACTATGTATTATTATTGTACATTTGTTAAAGTTCATGACAGAACACTCTCATATTTGTACTGTTAACCACAGTCCATCTTCCACCACATGGTTCACTGTGTTATACAGTCCCATGCCTTGTACATTCTATACAAAGTGTGTACTTGGTGCTTCTCAGTTTCATCACAGAGTTGTGCAGTCATAGCACCAGTAAACCACTGAAAGTTTTCCTTATTCCAAAAGGAAAAATCCCATACCCCACAATTATTGACTCTTAACATTAATATAGTAACTTTTTTGACATTGGTGCAAGAATATTACAATATGGCTGTTAACAATAACCTCTAATGCATTTTAAACTCATCTCTTGTATCTTTCATTTCCATAAGCACTGATAATTTTCTTTGAAGGCTTTTGGATTGTTCATTATGCTCACAGACTCTTATATTAATAATACTTATCTCTTTAGCCATATTTCCCTTCAAATCCTTAAATTGATTAAGATTTCTGTGAACATCATTGATTAGTTGTCTTAAATCCTTTCTCTTATCTGGATTCTTGGTTTCTTCCTTTGGCTGGTCCATATCTTCCTGTTTCTTAGTATGATTTGTTATTTAATTTTATATCTAGGCATCTCATTGTGTTGGTAAATTCAATCTGTTGATTAATTTCCTCTATTGCCTAGTGGTTTTATTTGACAGCTCTTCTTTGATTTTTGCATCAATTTTTTCTAGAACTTTAAGATTGCCCTGTTTAAGTTATCAAAAGAAGGAGAGAGAGCTACTAATGGAGTATAGACCAGATCTACAGTGTCTTGGAAGAAAATGGGAGCAACATGCTTTGTCTTCCTTCACTTTCCTGGCTGACCAGCAGATGGCACTCTTCAGAAAAACCATTCCATGGAGATAAATCCTTCTATTTCCACTGACTAGTTATACTAAGCCAGCAATTCTAAACTGGGCGTTGCTGGTCAAACTCACTGAAGAGAAACCACACTCAGCCTTCAGCCACACCCTCCCTTTTCACAGAGAGGAACATGTTCTTTCTGCTCTCTGTTGGCTGCTCAGCCACAGGTTTTACCCACTCTATTCACCTCAGGCATGGGGGTTGGACAGCATTCTCAGCTACATGTCCAGCAACTCATAGTTTTCCCTTTGGCCTCTTTGCTTTTTTGTCCCCAGTCCCTCCTAGATAATATGTGCAGCACTCTCCTGGTCTGCATGTCCCCAAGACAGCTCCCTTGGAATACTATGCTTTCTCTCCTATTTTATAAGAGAGCTGTGCCCTGCTGAGTTACTCCAAAGCCATCTTTCTGGAACTGCCCTGTATCATTCTTTTTTTATGATATGTCTGATAAAATCTCATGTTTTTTTCCCTCTCTAAGTACTTTATATTTTCCACTTATTGCCTTCAAAATTTTCTACTTGTTTTTGTTTTTAAGTAGAGAGACAAATGACTATGTGTTTTGATTGTTGGTTTATTTGCTATTTGTAGGCATTTTTATTGGGGTCTTCTACCATCTGTAGACCTGTGGATGGATTCCATTCCTTATTTTTAGAAATGTTGGTCCATTATCTCCCCTATTTTTCTATTCTTATTGTCTACTCTAACTATATGTCTATATAATATTTGATATTTTCCCACAGCACTTGAATATTATTCCAAACACTTTTTTTTCCCTTCATGTTTTTTCTGTTTGGTTAATTCATTTTGGCTCATCATAAATTTTAGTAAATCTTTCATCAGATGTATTGAGTCTACTGATAATCCTGTTGCTGGAATTCTTTGTGTCTTACATTGTGTGTGTGCTTTTAAAAATTTCTATTTCTAACTTTTCTTTGGACACCTCCTAAGATATTTCATCCCTATGATTAAATTTATCATGAATCCATACCTGTTTTATCTTCTCTATTAGATCATTTAACCTAGTAATTGTCAATGATCTTTAGTCAAAGACCACCAAGAACACATGTGGCTGAACAATTTGGTTTTATTTCTCTTTGCAGAAAGGAAGTACACATGGTATGAGGAGATATTTATTTTATAAGAAAGAGAGTTTTAGAAAGAACTTATACAATTTAGGCTTTGTTGAGTATATATGGAGAGAGTATATGTGAAAATTTATTTGATTGGATGCTGTCAGAAAGCAGGAGTGATTCTATGATTGTGTACATCAATAAATTTTATCTGTTGTTTGGGAAGATTAAAGTAAGAATAAAGCTCTAGTTTGTACAGTAATAGCAGTTTCTCATTTAGTAAAAGAGGAGGGGTATATTCGGTATTTTTTAGGGTGCACCATGACCTCGACTGAAGTACTCTCAGCCTGTCCCTTATCGATTTAATGGACACTTAGACAAAATTTGCCAAAATATATTCAGAATGAATGCACGCACCTTGATTTTAGGATTTACTACTTTTCACACGTAACACTCTAACCTATGCTTGGCTTTAACAATTCTTTATAATTTATTTCTATTCTCCAGTATGCTTGTATAGTGTATATACCTTCTCCCAACCTCTGCAAAAGTTGAAACAGCTCACTTGTCCTATCTCCTTTTTGAGGGTCTTGTTTCTCCTTGTATTCTAATTTATTGGATGTTTCCAACCTCATCTTTCATGTGGGGTCATGTAAAGTTTAATTGTTTAGATAATCTGGTATTTTATATTTGTTAGTGTTGTAGTCGTTTGAAGTTGTATGTATCCCAGAAAAAAAATTGTTCTCAACTTGACTCCTTTCCTGTGACTGTAAAGAAAATGTGGTGGAAATGAGGGGCATGGGCATCTAGGCCACTTCCTCAGGTAACTTATTTGTGCCTTCAGGACCTGCTCAAGCCCTATCTCATATATATCACTTCTTTTTTTTTTTTTTTTTGGAGTGTTGTGTGGTTGTGCACATCCAATTTTATGGCTGTTGGGTCATCTCATTTCATGATGGGCATCTGAGGTCTCATGGTAACTTTGTAATCCATTGTTAAGCATTTGTTCTTTACTATGGCCCACTATCAGGCTAAAGCTGTTTCTCAACTTGTTGTTGTTGTTGCTTTTAGAGAAATTTTGACTAAATTTAAACCACACTCTGCTGTCAAATGTGGTTTTTCTATTGAGACATATGAATTATCTTTGTATAAATAACTAGAGATTGAAAGCCTGAAAATTTTCTATTGTATATCAACCTCACACTTGAAATAGTAAATTTCACTGAAAGAAAACATATTCTCATCCTTAATATCACTCCAAGTCAACAACTATTAGAACAAAAATAAACAAAAGCAGAAAAAATAAAGCTTAACTAAATATACTTTCATTCATTTAGCCAAAGGCTTAATTATACACTAAATAAAAATTACCATACCATCTCAATATATTTGGGCATATTCTACATTAATGTAATATATTTCTGTGACTGAACAGTAAGTAATAAATAATGGAATAAAAATCTATGGTGTTGACTCCAACATTGCAAAAGCATCTCTGGAGGATGGATATGAAAATATGAATACACACAGTGTAAGAAAATAACATTTGGGAAGTACTTCACAAGGATTCATGAAGAACAATTCACTTTATAATAAAATCTGAGGACTTATTATATCAATGTGATATCAAGCCATCAAATCCTGAGGACATGGTCTCTAATTACAGTTAGTGAAAATTAAATTACACATAAACTAACAATCTCAATATAAATTTATCAATATTTAATAAGGACCAGTTTGAACATAGTAGTAGACATATAACTGATGCAATTTATGTACATTTGTAAAATGCTGCAATGGAGAGCTGAATAATGCTTTCTTTGGAAATATTCTAGGATATGTAAAAAGTATTAACTAATAGACATTTTATTGTCTAGTTTCTCACTACTGAGATAAAAACTAGCCTCCACATTCTTTTGAGTTTCATTCAATGCTAAAATGCACTTCAGTTATGAACCAATTTCTCTAAAACATTTCTTTCATTGAGTCCACTGCCAAGAAATTGATCAATATTTTGAGGATGATAACTGAAGAATAGCAGGCATCCAAGATGGTAATACACTCAGAAAATAGTATGGGGATATGGAGATGGAATCCCTGATGACCAATACAGCTAGTCCCAAATTTCCTGTAATAGTATAAAGACAGAGTATTATGAATTATAAAAATTATAAAAACAGGGAGACTTTCAGCTTTAAGTTATATGTGAAGCCTTTTTATACAAAAATACTTATTTCAGTCACATTCCTCAATGGCCTACTATATGGCTCCAAATTAATGGTACTCCATACTTCCCAGTATATATTTACAGGTGACCCAGGCAATATTCCATAAAAATAGAGTCTGCAAAATGATATCTTATTGCTTTTTTGGAATGGCTTAATGATATTCTAGACAGTGATGTGATAGGAAATGATAATGAGGTTGGGTCCAAGTGAATCCACTTCTTGCATAAATTAAATAAATAAATGTTCATTCCCTCTTGGCTAAACTAGTCATGTAAAACTTGCAAAAAAATGAAACAAAGCAAAACAAAAGCCCTGCTAATTTCCATGTTTTATTTTTCAGTCCATTTCTACCACATGCTTTCATAATATATCATATTAAATTTCACAAAGATGAATGAATATCATGATGTTTACATCCAGAAATAAGGGAAAGTACAATCGGAGAACTAATCTCAAATTTTCTATAATGTCCATGAAATGCTTTCGCTTAATAGTCATAATTATAAAGTGGGAACAATCACATTTCAATCACAAGATTTTACTAAATATAAATGAGAATCAATGTGAAAATTATTTAATTTAAAATGTTTCCAGAGACTTAAATATGGGTTAAGTTATAGTTACAGTTCAATTTGTCAAATAGAGATTTCTCTTCACACCAATCTATATTGTGCTCTTTTCTGGCAATGATCCCATTCCAACATCCCTTTGGGAGAATTGATAAACAGAACAGCAGAAGGTAGGCTCTAGTAGATGCTCCTTGTCTTAAACAGGGTTGTTGTGCAAGTGCTTGGAAGGGGTAGGGCTACAGCTCAATCAAGCCCTGAGAAGACATTGATCTATGAATGACTCTTTGACCTTGAAATCTCCATTAGATAATGGAGTTTTCCCTTCTGGGTTTCAGAATTTTGGGTACCAAGACTCCTGCTTTCCTTCCAATCTCCCACTACTGGAATGGGAATGTTTATCCTTGCCTGTGCCTCAATTTTAAATTAGAAACAGATCATTTATCCTCTAGGATTCACAGGTCCACAGGCAGAGAGGAGATTATGCCTCAGACAGGCCATATCCATAGTATATTTTGATGAGACTTAGTACTTAACATTGTTTCTGAAATGACTTAAGTCTTTGAGGATATTGTCATGGAATGAATGCATTTTCTATATAGAAAGCACATGTTTTTGGGGGGTCCAATGAGTGGAGTGTAGTGGTTTGGAGCTCTATGTACCCCAAAATTAAAACACATTTTCTTAAACTTTATCTATTCCTGTAGGTGTGAACCCATTATAAGTAGGACTTTTTTTTAACAAGTAAATTTTTTGATACATATTAATAAAGCACAAGCCATCCAAAGTGTACAATCAATGGTATTGGGTGTAATCACATATTTGGGCATACATCATCTCAATCATTCTTAGAGCACTTTAATCAATCCAATAATAATAAACAAAAAACAAACAAACAAAACTCATCTAATTTCATTCTCACTATGTTTCCCCTGCTGTACATAGATGCTATTCTTTTTCCTTCTCTCTAGTATATTTGTATTTATATTTTGTAAAAACTGTCTTATATATGAAATCTCACCCATATTTGTATTTTACATGAGTTTTACTAACTTTTGCAGTCCCATGTTACAGTTTTTAGTTTTCCTTCTAGTAATATACATGAACTTATACTTTCCCTTTAAACCTCTGTCATACCCATGCAATAGCAGTGCTAGTTACAAACATCAGGATATACTTTCACCATTTCTAATCATTGCCAAAGATTTACAAAAAACCTTTTTACCAATTCTGCACAGATCACCTCTCAGCTTTCCACATTCTAACCTCCTTCTATTTTCTGATGACCTATATTCTAATTATTCACTCCATGAGTTTATACAATATATTTATTCCCATCAACAGTCAATAAGTTTTCCGATGTCTCCACATCCTCTCCAACATTAACAGATTTCTGACTTTTTAATAATGGTCAGTCAGATGTGAAATGATGTCATTGTAGTTTTGATTTGCATTTCCTTAATCGCTAGTGGTGTTAAAGATTTTTTCATGTGTTTTTCATGTGTTTCTTCCATTTGTATTTCTTCTTTTGCCCATTTTTTAATCAGCTAGTATGTCTTTTTATTCCTGAGTTGTGTGATCTCTCTGTATATATCAAGGATATTAAACCATTTTTGGATATGTGATTACTAAATATTTTCTTCCATTAAATAGGCTGCCTTTTCACCCTTTTGACAAAGTCCTTTGAGGTACAAAAGTGTTTAATTTTGAGGAGGTCTCTTTTATCTATTTTTTCTTTTGTTGCTTGTGCTTTGCATGTAAGGTTTAAGAAACTACTGCCTATCACAAGATATTAAAGATGTTTTCCTACATTTTCTTCTAGGATTTTATGGTTGTCACTTTTATATTTAGGTCCATGTTGCCAGAAGGGTTTTCTTTCTTTCTTTTGGATATGGATATCCAATACTCCCAGCATCATTTGTTGAATAGACTGTAAAGGCCCAACTGGAAGGGCTTGACAGCTTTGTCAGAAAATCACTTGACTGTAGATGTGAGGGTTTATTTCTGAGTTCTTTATTCTGTTCCAATGGCCAATGTGCCTGACCTGATGCCAGCACCATGCTGTTTTTACCACTATACACAAGTTATATGCTTTAAAGTCTAGAAGTGAGAGTAGTAGAACTTTTTCATGACATTACTTCAGATAGTGGGTCTTAATCCTATTACTGGACTCTTTTAAAAGTGAAATGAAGTTCAGACAGATTTTTAAAAAAGCCACAACCATGGAAAGCAAGAAGCTGAAGTTCAAGGGAACCATGAAGAGAAGGGAGAGGTCAGGAGAGGATACCACATACATTGCTACATGACAGAACCTACTAGGACCAATGATTACCACCGGCCAGTCACAGAATGCCACAGTCTTAAGGGAGAAAACAACAGCTTGATGATGCTTTGATTTGAACTTTTTCCCAGTTTCAAAACCATGAGCTAATGAATTCCCATTGCTCAAGCTGACCCACTTTATGGTATTTGAGTGAGAAGCCAAGGAAATTAAATACATACATACATATATACATAAATACATATATATATATACACACACAATCTAAAATTTTCCATTTTAACCACATTCAAATGTACAAATCAGTGGTATTAATTATATTCATAATATTGTGCATCCATCAACACCATCTGCTACCAAAACTTTTCCATCATCCTAAACAGAAATCTGTCTCAATTCAGCATCAATTCCCCATCTTTACCCCCAACCTGAACCCTGGTTATTTCTATTCTGTTATTTTTACTCTTTTGATTTGCATATTCTAATTATTCCATGTCAGTGAGATCATACAATATTTGTCACTTTGGATTTATTAATTTCACTTAACATGATGTCTTCAAGGTTCATCCTTGCTGTAGCATGTATCAAAACTTTATATTTTTACAGGTGATTAATCTTCCATTACATATATATATATTTATCATTTTTTTTATCTGCTCATTTGACAATGGACACTTGGGCTGCTTCCATATTTTGAGAATCGTGTATAAATATCCATTTGAATCCTGACACATTTTTTGGGTTATATAAGTAGCAGTGGGATTGCTGGTTCACATGGTCATTCTGTACTTAACTTTCTGTAGAATCGCCAAACTGATTTCTACAGCAGCTTCACCAACCCCATTTCACATTCCTACCAGCAATGAAAAAGTGTTCCCATATTCCACATTATCTCCAACATTTTTTATTTTCAGTTTTATAATAGTAGACATTCTAGTAGATCTGAAATTGTATAATTTTGTAGTTTTGATTTGCATTTCCATAATGGCTAACAAGGTTGTCCATATTTTCAGGGCTATTTACAAATATTCTTTAGTGAAATATATATTTGTCTTTTTTCCCCATTTTTTAATTAGATTTTTGTTTTTTGATTGAGTTGTAGTATTTTTTTCAATATTTAGATAATAAAACCCAACCTGGTATGTGATTTTCATATATTTTATGTTGCTCTATAGTTTTTTTTACTTTCATGATAAAGTCCTCTGATATACAGAAGTTATGAATTTTGATGAAGTCCATTTTTGTTTTTGATTTTTACTTTTTTCTTTTTTGCTTATACTTTGGTGTAAACTCTAAGAAACCTTTGCTTAACACAAGATATTGAATAGATTTCCTTATGTTTCCTTGTAGAAGTTTGTCTTAGTTTCCTGGTTGTTAAATAAAATAATGTGGGTTGGATTAAACAATGGGAATTTATTAGCTGAGAGTTTAACCTAGGAGAAATTCATGATTTATTCATCAGGATGGCCATTCTTTCTCCCCTCAGACTGTGAAATTCTAGGTTAAGCTTAATCCTTGGCTTTTCTGTCACATGGTAATGCACAGAGTTATGTCTTCACCTTTCTCCCTCAGATTTCATTGACTTCCAGCTTCACCTGTCACTGTCTCTGTGAGTTTCATTCTGTTTGTAAAGAACTCCAGCAATAAACTAAAACCCAAACTGATTCAGATGTCTAAAATTTAACTAAATATAACATCTACAATAGGTTCTATTTCAAATGAGTTTACTGCCACAGAAATGCATTAAGTTAAAAATATTTTTGGATACATAATTCAATCATCAACAGAGGTGTAAAGTATTGTTTCTTATATGTTGATATTTGAACTTTTTAAAGTTAATTTTTGCATACAGTGAGAGGTAGGGGTCCACAGTTATTCTTTTGAATGTACTCATCAAGATTCGCCAAAACCATTTGTTAAATACACTATTCTTTCTCCATTGAGTGGATTTTGAAATCTTTTCAAAAATCAAGTGATCATAAATATGAGGGTTCATTTGAACTTCCAATTCATTCCATTGGTCTACATGTCTGCCCTTGGACCATATCATGATAATTTGATTACTGTAACTTTGTAATAATTTTTAAATTTGAGAATTGTTAATACTTCAATATCCTTCTTCATTTTCAAGATAGTTTGGCTCATTGGGGCCCCTCCATGTAAGTTTGATGATGGTTTTTCCCTTTCTATGAAGAAAGCTGTTGGCATTTTGATTGAGATTGTAATGAATCTGTAAATTGCTTGGGTAGAATTGATATATTAACCATATTTAGTCTTCTAATATAAGAATACAGAATATCCTCCCATTTATTGGATCTTTTTAAATTACTAAAAGCAATGTTTTGTAGTTTTCTGTGTATAAGTCCTGTATACCTTTGGTTATATTTAATGTTAGTTTTTTGATTAATTTTTGTTGCTAATTCTATACATCAGAAATTATTTCCTTAATTTCCTCTTCAGAATGTTCATTACTACTGAATAGAAACCCCTGAATTTGCTTATTGATATTATACCCTGACACACTGGTATCTTAGTTCATTTCCTCTGGTAACTTTGTTGTGGATTTTTCAAAAATTTCTACATATAGGTTCATGTTATCTGAAAATACAGAGTCTTTTACTTACTCTTTTCCAAATTGGATGCTTTTTTTCCTTTTCTTGACTAATTATTCTGGCTACAACCTCCACTACAATGTTGAATAACAATGGTGACAGTAGGCAACCTTGCCTTGTTTGAGATTTTAGAGGGAAAGCTTTCAGTCTTTACCCATTGAATGTTATGTTAGCCTTTGGTTTTAAAATGACTTTTCATTTTAAGCTAATTTCCTAATATTATTATTTTTTTATGCCTAGTGTCCTTTCCTTTCAGTCTGTAAATTGTCCTGTAGCATTGCTTGTACATCAGGTCTAGTAGAGACAAACTCCCTAAACTTTTTCTGACCCTGGGCTTGTCTTAATCTCTATCTTATTTTAAAGACAGTTTTGCTGGATATAAAATGTTGATTGGTAATTCCTTTCTTTCAGTACTTAAAATATTTTGTCCCACTGACTTCTTCCCTCCATGATTCCTGATGAGAAATCTGAACTTAATTTTACATAACATGTTGCTTTTTTCTTGCATGTTTCACAACTCTCTGTCTTTGGTAGGTGAAAATTTGTCTGCAATGTATATGGGCATGGTTCTTTTCAAGTTTACACTGTGCTAGTTTAGTGGGTTTCTTGAATGTGTACTTTCACATCTTCATTATATTTGGGATATTTTCTGCCATTATGTCTTTGAAGATTCCTTCAGTCTGATTCATTTTGATTGTTTCATCTTCTAGCTCACTGATTATTTTTTTGCCAGCTCTAATTGCTTTTGATATCTTCTAGGGATTTCTTGTTCCTTATTTTAGTTTTCAATTTAGTATTTTTGTTTAGTTTCATTTTAAAATTTTTATCTCTTTATTAAGATTCGCATATTGTTCATTCATTGTTTTATGATATCTTTTAATTCTTCCTTTATTCCTTTCTTTCCATGAGCATATTGAGGATTTTTAAAATGTCTTTGAAAAGAATGTCCGAAGTCTGGTTTTCTTCATTAGTGTTTTCTGGACTTTTATCCTGTTTCTTTGGATGGGCCATTATTTCCATTTCTTTCATTTTTTGTAAATATTTATTGCATAATGTTCATTTTAATATTTTGAGGTTTTAACAGTGGGGTTTAATTCCTGAGTTGTCAGTTTCATAAGCTTGTATCCAGCTACTGGTATGACAGATATCTCCTTGTGTGACAGTATCTTTCAGAAGTGTACAAACCACTACAATATACAACTTTCACTGCCTTCAAAAATTGGCTGTTTTGTTTGATGCTTGCCTTCGGTGTTTAGCCCTTCTATCAAGACTATCAAACTGAGGCAAAAATTTGGGGTCCTCTCCTTTTCTGTATCTCTGTTTTGTTCTGGACTGGTGCTTATGGTCTTAGATTTTCTTTTGTTAATGGGCAGATGAATGCCCTTCCAACTTCCAGAATCCTCTATTTTGTGTCTTAAAACCATGTGCCATTTGCACGATACAATCTTGTTGATTGTTTCTTGCATTGCTTCAGTTATGGAAGAACTGCTTCATCCTGAAGTACAAATTGTTGGAGAACAATTTAGAGAGAAGTGTATTGGATCAGTCTTTCAGACTGCCTCTTGTTGGATGGGAACTAACATGCACCCACCCCAGATCCACCTAGTGGCCATTCTGCTTCCTCCAGATGAGAGGCAGGGACCCGCAATGAGGATACAAGCCTGACCCTAACAGTGCCTGAGAAGAGATCGAGTAGAAGCCAGCTTCTCCTACAATTTAAAGTTGCATTTTATTTATTAAATACTTTCTCAGTTATTGCTATCCTTTAATTGTTTCCTGGAATTGTGAGGAAGATAGTACTACCAGGTTTTGTTAGTTTTTCAAAGATCCTGTTGGCAAATTACATGTCAAGATTTGCAACAATGATGAATGATTTTCATTTTCTTCTTTGAATTTTGTTGTAGTCTAATTTTTGCATAATGAATAATATTTACTCCCTTGAAGTTTTATACTTCTAAGTCCAAAATTTTCAGTTGGAAAAATTTGCTATTCTATCACTGACAGTTAGCAATATGGCTATTTAGCCCTAGAGTAATTAAGTATTTACCTACAAATATCTTCTTTTTTTTAACTCAAATATTACAGCACTACAAAAGAATACCAAAATATCACGGTCAAAATTGTGGCTTCTGCGAGAGAAGAAACTCTCTTAACGTAGATAAATTAGTCCTTGGAAACATGCCAAGCATTCTGCCTTGGAAATTGGTCCCAGAGATCACTGAATGCTGTGATATTAGCAATATGGTTGTCAATATAAGCGCTGTTTTGGCATTGTCAGGGGGAAAGGCAAGGGATACTCTGTTCTCCTTGTGTTCACAGAAATTTCTTGGTATATTTTTAAGAAATAATTTCAGGGGAACTTTACATTTGACCGGGATCTTAAAAAAACAAAAATTGGGGTTGATTTATTTTAGCTCAGAATAAAACCAAAATGAATATACAAGAATTTAAAAATATCTTTTCTCAAAGGAAAAAAAGATATTGTAGAAATTTTTGGTTCATTAAATGGTTTACCTATTGTATTTGTGGGAAAAACTTGTATTTGACACATTTTTAGACAGATAATGCTGGAAGAAGTTTTCCATCTTTGACACATGGTAAGTATAATTCTCAAAGTTAAAAGTTTTAAGTTTTGATAAAATAAAATACTGATATTATTAGATGAATATAAATATCCATATACATACCATTTAGGTCTTACCTAAGTAGATTCAAGGATTTGTAGAAATGGCAATATACAATTTATGGAATTAGAATGCACCAGAAATGTACATATATTCAAAATGTGATTTTTGGAAGAAATTTGATTTTAAATAAACAGTTAAAAAATATCATATCTTCTGAAAATTAATATGAATATATTATTGAGCATATTAATACTTCATTATGTAGCTTATGGCTTAATTTCTGATCTTTTAGTATTAAGCAATATTGGATACAAAAGAACAGTAAGTGATGCATTAAAACTATCATTATTTATTATATATCTAGCACTGTTGTTTTTTTTTTCTGAAATTAATTGTAGAGAGCAATACATTGTGATTTGCAAGTTCTCTGGACTTAACCTTTGTAGAATCAAGGAGCCACACCTTAATGGCTATAACTTTTGATAAGTTACTTAAATTTCCGTGCACTTTTTCTCATGTAAAAAATTGGTATATAGAAATAGCTATGAAATATTTTCATCTAGATAAAAGTGTTATAAAAGAGAGTCATTTGTAACAGTCCAGGTTCATTCAAATTACCCAATATATATGAGTCTCTATTATATAATTTCGAAATTGATGTTTTATACCTAATTTATATTTGTGAGTCAAAGTAAGATTTATTTCAGTCATATTTTGCAAACTTCTCTTTATAGTACATTTATAGTAGTATTAAATTAATTTTTAAAAATGCAGGATAATTCATATAAACAGCATAACTTTTAGAAGTCATTCATGCCAAGTACCACCTTTTATTTCTCAACAGTTTACAACACTTAAACATTATGGGAAGTATGAATTATACAAACATGCCTGACTTCATCCTTATGGGATTAACAGACTCTGAAGAGATCCAGCGGGTCCTCTTTATGCTGTTTCTCCTGATATATCTGATCACTGTTCTGGGGAATGCAGGGATGATACTGATAATTCATATGGATCTCCAGCTTCACACCCCCATGTACTTTTTCCTCAGCCATCTGTCATTCCTTGACCTCTGTTACTCAACGGTCATCACCCCTAAAACCTTAGAAAACTTGCTGATTTCTACCAAGTATATTTCATTTACTGGTTGCTTCACCCAGTTGTATTTTTTTTGTCTTTTTCAGTGCCACTGAGTGTTTCCTCCTCTCTTCAATGGCCTATGACCGTTATGTAGCTATTTGCAATCCTCTTCACTACCAGGTTGCTATGTCCAAAAGGCTTTGCCGCATCCTGATCTCTGGGTCCTACATGATAGGATTTACTGACTCATTGGTAAATGTGCTTTTCATGAGCAGTTTGCAATTCTGCAAATCCAATGTAATTCATCATTTTTTCTGTTACTCATCCCCAATCTTAGCCCTGTCTTGCACTGACACTAGTGATATTGAAATCATGATATTCATTCTCGCTGGCTCCACCATCATACTCTCTCTTATCACAATCTCTGTGTCATATGGGTCCATTCTTTCTAGGATCTTGAAAATTAAATCCACTTCAGGAAAGCACAAAGCCTTCTCTACCTGTGCCTCCCACCTCCTGAGAGTTACCATTTTTTATGGCACTACTATTTTTACTTATTTAAAACCCAAGAAGTCTTACTCCTTAGGAAAGGATCAAGTGGCCTCTGTGTTTTATACCATGGTGGTTCCCATGCTGAATCCACTCATTTATAGTCTTAGGAACAAGGAAGTTAAAAATGCTCTCATTAAAGTCATACAGAAGAGAAATGTTTCCAGGCAATTGAAATGACTGTGATGCTGAACATTCAGGGTCACCTTTTCTTTCTTTTCTACTGGTTGTTTAAATGGGCTGTCTAGAAATAATGGCATCCTTTAATTAATTTGCATTTCTGTGGAGATATTCTCTATTTCCCCAGCATGATTTAGAATATATCCAAGGATATGTTTTTAGAAATCTGCATAATAATTGGAATCCATTAAATATGTGTCTTAGTTGTGTTTTAAATATTTGTGTTTTGAAGGCTGTAGATATGAAAATAGTGGTGTCATCTTTCAACATCTATCATAGAAATCCCCACCCATTTACTAAATTCATATAATTTTTGTATGGAGATAACATTCAGAAAGAAGAAATGCAGTACAGTGGTATGGCATGTGTGATTTAGAATGGACATTCCAGAGTTTAGATTCTAGATCTGACAGCTTTTTAGCAGACTTTCCCTTTGCAAGTCAGTAAAAGTTTTCTCAGTTTCCTTAACTGTATAAGAAACAGAATAATTCTAGGTCTATGGAGCTATTAAAAATAACTTTAATGCATTACTGATAAATCATAGCCATTATTGTAAGAATAATTACATTTTTAAAATATTTTGAATAAAAAATGTATTTTGTTTTGCATATATTAAATGGTATTTCATAAGTCCTTCTGTTAAATCTTACTGATAAGCACCTAAACATGGAAAACAGCACTTCAAACATTTGGTATTAAATCAAAGTAATACATTTGTAGAAAAAAAAACTTTGTGAACATTGAAGAAAATTTGGGAAATATTTTAAAATATTAAAGAATATGAAAATATCTTAACCAGTTTTATAGTGTTCTCATGGTCTTCTAGAATAATACTTAGGTATGAGTATATTACATAAGTCTTCCAAATTTTTCATTTTTTCAGTTTTCATTTAACACTTATCAGTATAATGCTTGGTAATTACTTTGTCATCTAAAATTTGGAGATAAATGCTTTCTTGGTACATGGGTGAGGTCAACATCATCTTGCAAAGTTTTACTACATGAAGTTTTATAAATTCATCAGGTTAAAAACCTGCATGCAATATTATCTGTTATGTGCCTAACCACTAACAATTTGAAAACCCTACCATTCTGTGATATATGAACAAGTTTCAGTAATTATTATTTCTTTGTTTAAATTCAGTATGATTTAAAACTATCAATGTTTTTCTGATGATTTCTACAAGTTTGTTATGTTATTTAAAAAATTAATTCTCAAATTAAAGGTTTGGCTTATTTTTTTAAAAAAATTTAATAGAGAAAATTATAAAGTTATGAATTCTTAATTAATCCTATTTTTGTGATATCTCATAATTTTTCATCAGGTAGGTTGATAAAAGATCCTTTAAAAAATTCCTCTGTAAAACCTGGCATTAAAGATTTAATTTTCTTTGCTATTCAAAATTTATATAAGAAAATATTTTCCATATTATCTAAGTATTTGATTGTAATAAAGTCGAACATCTGTTTTAGACATGATAATGTTTAACAACTTTTCATTGGTTCATTGTTGTGAATTAAATCGTTCACATAACTAAAACTACATTATTTTCCTTTACATTCTTAATTTATGTGAAAATTTTGACTTAGTATATTAATGTCATGTAAATGATTCATTATGGTTTAATTTTTATTTGAAATCTATATTAACCAGAATCTATATATACTGCATCTTTTTGCATTGTTTGCAATGAGATATGTCTTTGATAAACATGTATATTTTTTATTTTGGTTTCTGAATTTTTATTCTAAGTGAATACAATTGTTTTTTTCTATTTTATTGATACATATTAAAAAAGCAAAAATTCATCTGAAGATTACAATCAATGGTATTTGAAGCAATCACATTTGTGCATTCATTACCCCAATCACTAGCAGAGCACTTTCATTACTCCAAAAATAATAATAAACAAGAAAAAAAACAAACAAAACCCATCACCTTAAATCTCTGTACGCCTTGCCTACTATACATAGCTGCTATTCATTTTCCTTCTCAATAGTTGTGTTTATATTTTATGAAATTAGTCTTATATATGCAATATCACACATATTTGTGTTTTACATGGGGTTTTACTATCTTAAACAGTCCCATGTTACAGTTTTTAGCTTTCCTTCTAATAATATATATGGAGTTAGACTTCCTTTTTAAGCACTGTCATACCCATACAATAGCACCAGTGGTTAAAAAAATCATGAAATGTTTTACCATTTCTATTTGTTTCCATAGATTTACAAACAACCTTTTTACCAATTCTGCACAGAACTGATAAAATTCAGAATTGGATAGTTTTCTACTCTCTATCCACTTCCTACTTTCTGGTGACCTATATTCTAATTTTTACCTCCATGAGTTTACACAGGATATTTAGTTCATAAAGCACAATCATGCAGTATTTGTCTTTTTGTGTCTGACTTGCTTCACTCAACATAATATCCTCATGGTTCATCCATGTTTACATATGTTTCACAATTTCATTTATTCTTATATCTGCATAATATTCCATTGTGTGTATACACTACAATTTGTTTATCCATTCATCAGTTGATGGATGCCTGGTTTATTTCATCTTTTGGCGATTGTGAATAATGCAGTGACTGTTAGTTTCTCTGCTCTCAGAATTTCTGGGTATATATATCTATTAATGGTATTGCTGGGTCACATGGAAAGTCAATATTTAACGTACTTATGATGTGCAAAACAGTCCTCCACAGTAGCTGTACTATTTTACATTCTACCAACAGGGAATATGCATTCCTAAGTCTCCACATCCTCTTCAACATTTATAGATTTCTGACTTTATAATAGTGGCCATCTAATAGGTAGGAAATGATATTTCAATGCAGTTTTGATTTGCATTTCCCTAATCACTAGTGATGCTGTGCATTTTTTCCATGTGTTTCTTCTCTATTTGTGTTTCTTCTTTGGACAGTAGTCTTTTCAAGTCTTTTGCCCATTTTTTTAATCAGGTAGTTTGACTTTTGAGTTGTATGATCTCTTTGCATATCATACATGGTAAAGCCTTATCAGATATGTAATTTCCAAATATTTTCTCACGCTCAGTTGGCTGCTTTTTCACCCTTTTGACAAAGTACTTTGAGATATAAAAATGTTTAATTTTGAGGAGGTTCCATTTATCTAATTTTTTCTTTTGTTGTTTGTGCTTTGGGTGTAAGGTTTAAGAAATCACTGCCTAGCACAAGATTTTGAAGATGTTTTCCTATATTTTCTTCAAGTAGTTTTATGGTTGTCACTTTTATATTTATGCTCTTGATCCATTTTGAGTTAATCTTTGGATAAGAAGTGAGATAGGAGTCTTGTTTCTTTCTTTTGGATATGGATATCCTGTTCTCCCAGCATCATTTGTTGAAGAGACTGTTGTGGCCCTGCTGGGGGGACTTGGCTGCCTTGTCAAAAATCACTTGGCTATAGATGTGAAAGTCTATTTCTGAGTTCTCCATTCAGTTCCATTGGTCAGTGTGTCTCTGTTTATGCCAGTTCTATGCTGTTTTTACCACTGTAGCTAGGTAATATGTTTTAAAGTTTCCCTTGTATGTGATGCTTTGCTTTTCTCTTGCTGCTTTCAGAATCCTCTCTTTATCTCTGATATTTCTCATTCTGAATAGTAGGTGTCTCAGTGTAGGTCTATTTGGATTTATTCTATTTGGGGTATGTTGTCCTTCTTGGTTATTCATATTTATGTCTTTTACAAGGGTTGGGAAGTTTTCAATCATTATGTCTTCAAATATTCTTTTTGCCTCTTTTCTATTCTCTTCTTCTAGGATACACATAACACATCATTTGTATGTTCCACATTTTCATTCAGTTCCCTGTGACCCTGTTCCATTTTTTCTCTTCTCTTCTCTTTCTGTTCTATCTTTTCCAATTCAGAAGTTCTGTCTTCTAAATCACTAATTCTGTCTTCAAGCAATTCAAAATCTGCTTTTATGTGGTTCTAATCTATTTTTAATCTCATCCATTTTGTCTTTCATTCCCATAAGATCTGTTACTTTTCTTTGAAAGCTTCCAAATTGTTCTTTATGCTCACCCAGTGTCTTCTTTATATCCTTTATTTCTTTAGTCATATTTTCTTTAAGTTCTTTGAAGTGATTAGGAGAGTTGTGTGATTATCACTTATCCATTGTCTTAAATCCTGTATCTCTTCAGGATATTTGGTTAGTTCATTTGGCTGGGCCACCTCTTCCTCTTTCCTAGTATGGCTTGTAATTCTTGCTGATGTCTAGACATCTTAATATGTTGTTCCATTTACTCTAATATCCAATTTCTCTCTATTGCCTATTGTTTTTTTTCCCCCCACAGCTACAGCTATTCTTTGATATTTGCTTCAACTTATTCTAAGTCTTTAAAATTTCTCAGCTTCAGTTATCAAAATCAAGTCAAGGACTCACTAGTGAAGTTCAGATTTTCTCCCAGGGGTTGCATACAGAGAACGCCAAGAACAGATTTTGTCCATGCAATTTCCAGACCTGTCAGCAGATGGTACTCATCAGCATGCACACATTTTTTTTCTTTGAGTAAACCCAAATTTCCTTCTATTATTAGATTAATTCTCACTGGTAAATATTTGAAGTACAAGTTTGTTTGCTATAAATTATTTCTATTTGTGTGTGTGCTTATTTTCCTGAAAACATGTTTATTTTTTCTATTTGAAAGCTTTTTCATTGGGTATAGAATATTGCAAAACAGCTATTTTCTTTCAGTATTTTAAACATGTCTTTCCATTTTGTTTGGGCTGGGATCATTTTTTATGATATCTGATGGAATTCTCATGATTTTCTTTTATATGTGATATGAACTATCCTCTGACTGCCTTCATGATTTTCTACCTACCTTTTTTTTAGTCCAGTGGTGAGACCAAAGTGTCTAGATGTGTTTTATTTGTAAATTTGATTTGATATTTGACTTTAACCTTACTGGAGCCTTTTAAAATTCAAGGATATTAAGTTTAATGTCTTTCCCCATTTTCTGAAAAAATTAGGTCATTTTCACCTTAATTTTTTTTTTCTTATGCATTCCCTATATTCTGGTTGTAGTATTCTAATTTACATATGATAAACTGTTTAATATTTTACCACAACTCTTGGATACCTTTTTCCACACACTTTTTTCTTAAATGTTTTTTGTTTGTTTGGTTGGTTGGTTAATTCCTATTGGCTTATTGTCTGGGTAACTGATTCTTACCTCTTCTTTATTAATGATACTGTTGATGTAATTTTATTTTGTTTCTTATATTGTGTGTGTTGTGCTTTGTAAAAGACCTATTTCCAATGTTTCATTGGACTCTATCTTATAGATTCCATCCCTGTAATGCAGTTCATCATATATCTGTGGATGCTGTCTATCCTTCCCATCAGATATTTTGACCTAGTAATTGTCAGTGCTCTTTATTCATAGACCACCAGAAACCTCTGTGCTTTAACAGTGTGGATTTATTTCTCATTGCAGTAAGTGGAAATGCATGTCATGGGAAAATGTGCAGTAAGAGAATTTTAGAAAGAGCTTATTATATCAGGCTTTAGTGGGGCAATTAGGGAAAGGGTATAAGGAAGCCAATGTTTGCTCTCCAATTGGATACTATCTGAAAGCAGATACTATTCCATAACTGGGTAACTCAATCTATTTTTTTCTGTTATTAGACAGACTAAAGTAAGAAAAAAGCTATAATTGGTAAAGTAATAGCAATTCCTCATTTAGTAAGAAAGGAAGAGGAAGAATTGGGTATTTTGTGGGCTGCCCAGTGGACCTTATCTGAAGTTCCCCCTTGCTTGTCCCAGTCTTTCTCATGAGCTCTTGGTAGAGACCTGCAGAGAGATATTGAAAGTGAATGTGAACCCCTTGATTCTAGAGCTCATTGTTTTCCCAGTTGGCACTGTACCCCACACTTGACTTTAACAATTTGTTAACATTTTATATATTCTCCCTAACTGCTTATACAGTGGCCACATCTTTCTCTCACCTCTGCCAAAGGCGATATAGTTCATTTGTCCCATCGTCCTTTTGATGGGCTTATCTGTGTTTGATATTTGATTTCTTAGCTCTTTCCAGCCTCATCTTTCTGGTGGGTTTGTGAAGAGGCATGGTAATTAATATTATTGGCTTTTAAAAATTATCAGGCTTGATAAAATGTTCTTTGCAGATTTCTACATCCTAATTAGTAGCGGGAGTTCTATGTTTCCTTTTAAATCTCATTTACTGCTGTGGATTCATGTATCTATTTATCTGGATAATTCCACACTTTCCAGTACAATATCTATCAGAGTGTCTAATATTGTTCCTTGAAAATGTAATGGAACCTCAGAATCAGTGTAGAAACATCTCATCCATTTATTTTACAATCTTATTTTCCACTCCCTGTTCTTTCATCTTCTACTTCTTTTAATAATAACAATTATTATTATTACACAGGGGCAGGGACATTTATGAATTCATGGTTGTTGGAAAGAATGTAATAATATTATTATTATTCCTTTTAATTCTTCTATATTGATCACTTGGACTCAAAAACTGCAAATTCTACATGTATAAACCTTTTTAATGATTTTTCAGGAGCAGTGGAAACTTATTTTCTAATATTATACTTCTTATGGTAGATTCTTTTTCCACAGATATTTCCACCATAGAGAGTATTACACCTTTTACTACTTCATATGACACTTTCTGGAGTCCTGTTAATGTTTTCAGCAAAGAATAAAGATCATTATGTTGTTTGGTTCTATATAGTAATCTTCTTAAAAACAGGATAAGTTCAGTTTTGAAACCTGGTATCACTCTTAAGAGATATGTGAACTTTAGCAGAGACCTTAGAGTTGATGTGCATTTGTTTCCTCAAATGTGATTATGAGGAAGTAATGGAATAATGGAACAACCTCTTAAAGTTGTTATGAAGCTAAGTGACTTAGTATATTTAATTTATTTATATAATGTCCAGTAAGTACTAAGCTGCATATATGTGTTAACAATTGCTACTAAGTATTTCTCATTCTGTGACTCACCATTGATTCAAAATATATTTTCAGAATAACTTATTCCAGGTATGAAGTTATGCCCTGGGGATACAATTATGTGCACTTACAATACAATACATGCCTTTATGCAAATAACATGATCAGTGCAGTGTTAGAGCTAGATTTATTCAAATATTCACAATAACAAATATTAAGTGATGACATTGTCAAACGATCCATAGGGGATCATTTATGAATTCATGGTTGTTGGAAATTTAATTGAGTTGAGATATGAACAGGAAAAAGTTTTTAACTTGAAAGTTAAATAAACCGTTATTTCATGTTATTTTAAATTGAAAAAAATCATGGGAGACTGCTAGTCTCACCATTTAGATCCTACTTTTAGGGAAACAAAGTATGGAAAGACCTTGACATCTATTTTTTGCTTATATGTTATATGAAAAAATGGGAATTTTTAAAGGCATAAGCGAATTTATCCTTGTTCCTAGTGCTCAACTTTTCCTTTCCCCTGTAAACATTTTTTTTTTTTAAATTTGAAAGAGCTAGGGACAATCTTGACTGAAAATGTACCTAACTATTTGACAACTTTTTGTGAATAGTAGAAGCCTTAAAAATTTCAGGACAAAATATTTAATTATTATAGGAGATGGATATATAGAAAAATTTTTGAAATAGTTTTTTTCCCTTTATTCCAGAAAAATTATCTCACAAGACCATAGTGAATTAAGTAAATTTTATAATGCTGTGGCTTCAAGAAATTGAATTTCTTTATGATACAACATCTTCTCCACATTATAGTCAGCTTTGTGTCCCTGAAAATTTGATTTTGTTTTTTTAAGAGAAAATTTGATTATATATTTAAACCACATTTTGCTATCAATAGCAAAATGCATAATGGATTAGAAACTGAGGTCCAAAAATTTTTTATTGAATCACAACACATATTTAAGAATTAACTCTTTCATTACTTTGTTCTTATGGGAATGAATTGTTGGAGTCATAGGACAAACATCTTTGCTGGGAAAACAGTTAATTTCACTGAATGGAGAATAAATTTCCACTCCACTCTTAAGTTTCCATCAAACAAATGAATCTTGTTATAAAAAATAAACAAAACAGAATAATTAAAACAGAAGTAGGTGGGAGTTGAGGTGATTTAAGATCATTTTTCAGTGATTTTTTCACCTACTTTAAATTTAGGAATGATGTTAAATAGAAAGTCGTTTATCCTAGGTAGACAATACAGGTAGCAATAGGACATTAAAAAAGGACCTAACATCATAGGAATCCCTGATAGCAGTCTAGCTTTTAAAATCCTCCACCATCTATACAGATTGCCTAGTTTTAAGTTATTTTTTATGCTTTACCTTTATTCATTTTCTCACATTATTAATTATACAATCAATAAATATTACCTATCAGCACAATATATTTTGGTAGTTTCATTATGTATCTAATCAATTCCTGTGATGTGACAACTGGAAGGTAATAATGGAATAAAAAATTTATAGTGGTGATCCAAGCATTGAAAAAGGCCTCTCCAGAGAATGGATCTGATCATGTGAGTGCACAGGAAGCAAAAAAAATAGCTTTCTGGAGGCCCTTCAAGGGATTCCAAATGATGAATTAACTTCATAATGAAAGCTGAAATTAGTGTAAATAATTTGAGTTAATTATCCATCCAATCCTGATGACATTCCCTCTAATTATACTTATTGAAAATCAAATTGCACAAAGAATAACAATATCAATTTTTTATTAATGATTATTTGAAATGGATGAGTTCTGCTATAGTCATAGGCATAATGCTGACTAAATTTATCTACATACATAATATGCTGCATTGGAGTGTTGATTGGTTTCTTTGTAAATATTCTAGATTACGTAAACAATACTAACTAAAAACAAGCCATTTTCTTCCCTAGTTTGTAGGATGAGATAGATATGGACTGAACCTCAGCATGCTTTTTAAGTTTACTCAATGCTAAAAACGCATTTTACTTATGATCAATTTCCCTCAGACAATTTTTTTCATTGCCCTTTTAATATCTTTGTTCCTCAAACTGTAGATGATGGGATTCAGCATGGTAATTACTATAGTGTAAAATATAGACACAACCATATCATGGTCCAAAGTGTTGCTGGAAATTGGCCTCACATACATGAAGAGGATTGTCCCATGATAAGCTGACACTCCAGTTAGGTGAGAGCCACACGTGGAAAAGACTTTTCTCCTCCCTTC
>JAKSZT010054196.1:4553793-4597137 GCA_026826555.1 Tolypeutes matacus
CTATTATATGGCTCCATACTGATGGCAATCCACACATTCCAACACACATTTATAGCTGTTCCTGGTAATATCCCACAAACTAGTGTATGCCCAATTATATCATGGTATTTTTTTTCTTGGAAGGACATAATGATATCCTAGGCAGTGGTGATATAGGAAATGATACTGAAGTTGGAGCCACCTGTCTGTATAAATATAGGGTCAAATGCTCATTCACTTTTGGCTAAGTAAGTCATGTAAAACACATAAAACAGAACAAAAAATCCTGCCAACTTGCTTGGTTTATTTTTCAGTTAATTTAATGTTAAATTTTCTACCACCTGTCTTCATCACATTAAAATCCACAAAGATGATTGCATATTGCAATTTTTACTTCTAGAAATGTTATAATAGAAAGTGCATTCCTGAGTACTAGTCTTAAATTTTTTATAATATCCATGAAACACTTTTCTTTAAAAGTCATAATAATTAAATTGGAGGAATAATCACATTTCAGTCTCAAGATTTTACTAAATAAAAAGGATTATCTATGTGAAAATTATTTAATTTAAAACATTTCAGATGACTTAAATATAAGTGAAGTTAGACTTACATTTCAACTTGTTCGTAGAACTTTCTCTTCATGCAAATTTCAATTTTGTGCTCTTTTCTGGAAATTACCCCATTCTAGTAGTCCTTTGGGAGCAGTGATTAACAGAGCAGCAGAACATGTGCTGGAGGTAGCAGCTCTTTTTGTGTCAGCATAAATAGTCCTGTTGTGCAAATGCCTGGAAGAGGTGGGGTTGCTGATCCATTAGGCTCTGAAGAGAACACTTCAATCTATAGATGACTCTCTGACCTTGAAATATAAAGGAGTTAGCTCTATTTGGTTTCAGAATTATTTGGGGACTATAACCCCTATTTTCATTCCAATTTCTCACTATTGGAAAGGAAATGTTTTTCTGTGTCTGTGCCTCCCTTGTAAATAGGAAGGCCATAAATTGTTCTTTAGGTTTCACATGTACACAAGGGGAATTATGCCTCAGGACAGACCACATCCATAAACTATTTTGATGTGAGTTTGTATTTAGCATTACTACTGAAATAACTAAAGTCTTTTGGAATATTGTGATGAATGTTTTTTGCATGTAGAATGTACATAACTTTTTGGGGTCCAAAGAGTGTTTTGTGGTGGTTTAGAGCTGTATGTACCCCAGAAAAAAATGCTCTTTTGCTATTCCTGTGGGTTTAAATCCATTGTAAGTAGATTTTTTAAATTATTTTTTTAAAAGAAGTTTTAGATTACATAAATGTTACATTAAAAAAATGTAAGGGATGACCATATGCCCCTGTCCTTCCCTCTCCCACACTTCCCCACATTGTGGCCCAGCTTAATCAGGATGGGTCTTAATCCTGTTACTGGCATCCTTTATAAGTGAAATGAAATCCTTACAGATAGAGAGAAAGCCACTGGAAGCAAGAAACCAAATGTCAAAGAAACCCAGATGAGAATGAAGAGGCCAGGAGAGACCACAATATGCATTGCCACGTGACAGAGGACACTAAAACCAATGCTCACCACCAGCCAGCCCCAGAATGCCACAGTCTTAAGGGAAACATCACCTCAATCATGTCTCTATTTGAACTTTTTCCCAGTTTGAAATCTATGAGCTAATAAATTCCCATTGTTTAAGCTGGTATATTCTTCAGTAGCCAAGGAAATTAAACACACATATACAACCTAAATTTTCCATTTTAACCACATTCATATATACAAATCAGTGGTGCTAATTACTGCTTTAGTTTGCTAAAAGCTGCCAATGCAAACATACAGAAATGGGTTGACTTTTATAATTAGAATTTATTAGGATAAAATACTTCAGTTTTAAGGCTGTGAAAATGTCCAAGTCTAGGCATCATTACAGATGCTGTTTCACCAAAGATCGGCTGCTCCACTGATCCTAAACTCTTGCAACATGGCAAGGCAAAAGGGCAGCCAGTCTGTGCTTGCTTCTCCAGGCTCACTTTCTTTCCAAGCTCAACTGTGGGTGATCAGGCATATGTCTCGTCTCTTCCAGGGCCTCATCTCTTCAGCTTAGGTCTGTTCCACTTATTCCTGCCTCCAGACTTTCTGTCAGCCTCTCAGGGATTCTCTTTCTTTCTGTGGATGTAAGTGGTCCCGGAGTCTCTTCTCACATGGCAGGGTAAAAATGGCATCTCTCCTTCAGTGTCTCTCTGAATGTTTCTCCCATTTATAAAAGACCCCAGCAAGAAGGCCAAGATCCACACTGGGTCACATCTCACTGAATTACTAAATCAAAGACTCCCAGCTGCATCCAGTCAAATCAAAGGGTTTCACACCCACAGGAATGGTTTAACTCCAAGAACATGATTATTGTTGGGATTCGCAATAGCTTCAAAGTGTCACAATTATATTCATAATACAAAAAAGGGTTGGATTAAACAATAGAAACTTATTGCTCAGAGTTTTGAACCTGGGAGATTTCCATAATTGTGTCATCAGCAAGGTGATTCTTTCTTCCTGAATATTGTGGCTTTGTGGAGCTGGCTGCCAGTGATCCTCAATCCTTGGCTTTTTTTATCACATGGCAATGCACATGGCTATGTCATTTTCTTTCTCCTCTCCATTGACTTACAGCTTCCATTGCACTTTCTATGTGCCAGTTTCATTTTTATTATAAAGGACTCCAGAAATCAGACCAAAACCCAAACTGACTCAGATTACCATACCTTAACTAAAAATAGCTTATACAATAGGTTCTATTTCAAATGGGTTTACAGTCACAAAAATGCATTTAGATTAAGAACTCTTTTAGGGATAAATAATGAAATACCCAAAAGAGTTACATAGTTTTGTTTCTTATATTTGATTTTTAATTCTTTTTAGTGAATTTTTCTATAGGGTGAAGGAGGTATTAGTTCACATTCATACTTTTGCATGGAGATATCCAGTTCCTCAAAACCATTTGTTAAATAAACTATTCTTTTCCCATTGAGTGGGTTCAGCAACCTTTACAAAAATTAATTGGCCTCATACACATGACATTTATTTCTGAACTCCCCATTCAATTCCATTGGTTTATATGTCTGACCTTGCACCATATCATGATGTTTGATTATTGTAGCTTTATAATAAGTTCTAAAATTGGAAAGTGTTTGTCCTACAATATCCTTATTCCTTTCCAAGTTGGTTTGACTATTGAATCCTTAAACCACTTCGGATAAAATTAACATCTTAACAACATTTAGTCTTGCAATCCATGAACATGGAATGTCTTCCATTTATTTAGGTCTTCTTTAATTACTTTACGCTATGTTTTGTAGTTTTCTGTTTATGCCCTTTACACCTTTTGTTAATCCTGGATATTTGATTAATTTTCTTGCTATTTTAATTGGAATTATTTTTTTCATTTCCTCTTCATGTTCATTACTAGTGTATAGAAACCCCTCTGAATTTGGTTGCTGATAATTTACCCTGTCACATTGCTAAATTAGTTTCCTATCTCTCGTAGTTTTGTTATAGATTTTTTTCAGAATTCTTTACAGAAGATTATGTCATCTGAAAATGAGGTGAGTTTTATTTCTCCTTTTCTATATGGAAGCTTTTTAGTCCCCTTTTTACCTAATTATTCTGACTAGAACTTCCATCACAATGTTGAGTAACAGTGATGACAGTGGCATCCTTGTTTTGTTCCAGATCTTAGAGGGAAAGCTTTCAGTCTTTCACCATTGAGTATGATGTTAATTGTGGGTTTTTCAAAATAATCTCTATCATTTTTAGTTAATTTCCTATTATTTTTAGTTTTCTGAGAGTTTTTATCAAGAAAGGTTGCTTGATTCTGTCATATGAATTTTCTGCATATATTGACATCATGTGGATTTTTCTTCATTTTATTAATGTGGTTTATAAAAATAATTGATTTTACAACAGTAATAGTATTCTGTTGTACACATATGGTGATTCTAGCAATGGAAGAAATTATAACAGTGAGGGGGAGCCGGTGGCCACTGGACACTTTCGGGGCAGAGAGGGGATGTGCAGTTGAAATACAGGGGCTTTATCGGGATTTGGAGCTTGTCCTGAGTGCTGTTGTGGCAACGGATGTAGGCCATTTTAAATCAGCACATACCACTCAGAACTGAGTGGGAGAGAGTGTGGTCTACGATGTGAACTGTGGTCTATGGTTGATGGCAAGGCCCCAGGATGTGTAAGTCCATTAAGGATGATGGGCCACACTTGTGGAAGACGTTTGTGTCGGATGTGGTGGGAGGTTTGGGAGGTGGGGAACATGGGAATCCCTGTAGGTTCCGTGAAATATTTTAGGTAATCTAAGCACCTGTTAAAAAAATATATATATATATATATATAAATATATAAAACATTTTTGTAAGCAAATGCACATATATGCATATATATTTATATATCATTTTACAAATATTGGTATGTATTGTGAAAAATTTTATTTTTACCCACAATATAAAATAAATATATTAATTAAAAAAATAATAAATAAATAAATAAATAAATTTTTAAAAAAATAATTGATTTTCTTATGCTGAACCACCCTTGCATACCTGGAGTAAAGCCCCCTTGATCATGGTGAGTAATTATTTCAATGTGCTGTTGGATATACGTTTTTGTTGTTTTGACCATTATTGCATCTATATTAATAAGGGTATTGGTCCATAATTTTCTTGTGATTTCTCTGTCTGGCTTTGGTCTTAGGTTGATATTTACCTCACAAATTGAGTTAGGAAATGATCTCTGTGTTTCAATGTTTTGGAGGAACTTGAGTAAGATAGATGTTTTGGGAATGTTTGGTAAAATTCCCAAGTGAAGCTATCTGGACTGGGCTTTTCTTTGCTGGGAGGTTTTTGATTACTGATTTGATTCCTTTCATTGTTTTTTGGTCTGTTGAGATCTTCTTTTTCTTTTTGAATCAGAGTAGGTAGTTTCTAAATATTTTTGCATTATATCTAGGCTATCTAATTTGTTTGGTTCTGTTGTCCACAGTATCCTCTTTTAATTCTTTTTAACTCTATGAGGTGGATGGTAATGTCCTGCCCTTCATTTCTGATTTATTTGCCTCATCTCTCTTTTTTATTTCTCAGTCTAGCTAAAGTATAGATTTTCTATATCTTTTCCATGAATGAATTCTTGACTATCAATTTTCTCTGTTTCTTTAATCTCAAATTCATTTATGTCCACTAAAACTTTGTAATTTCCCATTCTCTGCTTCCTTAGGGTTTGGTTTGCATTTCTACTTTTAGTTTCTCAAGTTGTGAGATCGTTCTGGTTTTTTGTTGTAAAAATTTAGACCTGTGCCTTTCCTTCTCACCACTGCCTTTGATGCATCCTATAAGTTTTGCTATGTTTTTTTTTTTGTTCATTCACCTCAAGATATTTCTTAATTGCTTTAGTGATTATTTTTGACACATGGATTGTGTTTGTTTTGTTTGACTTCCTAATATTTGTAAATTTGCTAGTTATCCCTCAGATTTTGATTTCTCCTACATTCCAGTGTTGTCAAAGAAGAGCCATTTGTGATTTCAACTTGTTGACTATATTAGGATTTTTAAAAATTTACCATATGGTCTATCTTGGAGAATGTCACATGTGCACTAGAGATTAATGTGTATTTGGTATTGTTGGTTGAAGAGTCTGTTAGCTCTTGGTAGTAATTCATGTCTTCTATTTTCTTATCTATCTTATGTTGAGATGCCCTAACCATTAATATATATGTTGTATTGATATCATCTACTATTACTGCAGATGATTTCTTCAAATCTGTCAATATTAGCTTCATATATTGTGGGGTTATGCATATACATTTTTTTTTTATGTCTTTTATGTGGAATTAAACTTGATATTAGTATATAATGCACTTCTTTGTAACTTCTTTGTACCATATCAAGTCCCTTCTCATTTATTTCTGCATATTTTTCAGAAATTTTTGTTGTGTTTACCATGGGACCTCAATATAACATCTTAAATCTTTAACAACTTATAGCTACTTTTGATTTGATACCAATTTAACCTCAATAACATACACAAACTGTTCTTGCATACTTCCATTCTTTAACCTTTAAACAAATTACATCTTTACTAATTGTATTTCTTAAACTATATAATTGTCATTACTATTTTGCATTTTCATTTTATAACATGTAACAATAAATAGTGGAGTTAAATACAGAAAATACAATATAATAATATTGGGGTTTATAATGACCCATTTCTTTACCTCTACCAGAAATCTTATTTTTTTTATACCCCTTTAATCCACATTCTAGTGACCTTTTCTTTCAATCTGAAAAACTCCCCTTGACATTAATCATAGGGCAGGTTTTGTGGTGAAAAATACCGTCAGCTTATTTTTACCCTAGGCTTGTCATAATGACTTCCTTATTTTTAAGACAGTCTTGCTGGCTACAAAGTTTATGGTTAGGAATTCTTTTACTTCAGCAGTTAAAATATTTCTTCCTAAAGAATTTTTCTCTCAATTTTTTCTCATGAGAAATCTGCATTTAATTTTACATAAGATGTTGTTTTTATCTTGCAGTCTGCAGAACTCTCTTTTTCCATTTTATTTGACAGCTATTCTACAATGTATCTGGGCATGTATCTTCAAGTTTACAGTGTGATGGGTTTGTTGAAATTCATAAATGTGTACGTCAATTTCTTCATTAAATTTGGAAAGTTTTCTGCCATTTTGTTTGTGAAGATTCCATTACAGTGGATCATTTCAATTGTCTTATTTTATGTTTCCCTGATTCTCTTTTTTTTCCTGCCAGCTCAATCTACTTTAGAAACCCTGTAGGGAATTTCTTGTTCTTATTGTGTTCTTCAGTTACAGTGTTTTGTTGTTGTTGTTGTTGTTGTATTGTTTTGGTTTCTTTGAAAATTTTCTATCTCTTTATTAAGATTCTCATGTTGTTAATTCATTGTTTTATAATATCCTTTAATTCTTTCTTTGTGTTTTATTTTCTCTTCTTGAGCAATGTGTTGATATTTTTATGCCTTTGATCAGTATCTTCAAAGGTTTCTGGGCTTTTATTCTATTCCTTTGGATGGGCCATTATTTCCATTTCTTTCTTATTCTTGCACATTGTACCTTTTACTATTTTAATGTTTTAACTCTGGGATTTAGTCTCTGAGCTGTGTATATAATAAGCTTATATTCCAGCTACTGGTATGATGGATATTTCCTTGAGTTACAGGAGCTTGAATAAAGATACAAACCGCTGTAAATACATCTTTCACTGTTTTGTATGGTCCTCTACTTCAGAGACTAACCCTTCTATCAAGAATATCACACTGAGGCAAAAGTTTGGAATCTTTGATTTTCTGAATCTGTGTTTTGTCCTGGACTTGTGATCATGGTCTTAGAAATTCCCCTGTTGATTGGCAGATGGATGCCTCTCCAACTTCCAGCATCCTCTGTTGTGTGTCTTAAAGTCAAGTACCTTTTCTCCATGCTGCCTTCTTGATTATTTCTTACATTGCTTCAACTGCTCAAGAAATCTTTCAGCCTGCAGTCCCAAATTCTGAATAAGCAAATCAGAGATCAGTGTTTGGATCAGTTTCTCAGATTGCTTCTGGATGAATGGGAACTAATATACATGTGCTTGTTTCCTTCACAACAGCCAAGAACCCACAGTGAGAGTATAAGCTTTTGATGAATGGAGAATTGTACTTCCAATAGTTCATCAAATGTAAAATACATTATTGTAACTCTTTTTCCATACCAACAAATTCTTTGCTGATATTCTGGAGTGTAAAAATATTTTCCTGTAAGAGTCATTTCTAATCTACATGAAAATTTATTTCAATATCATTAATTACTGCAAGATTCACAAGAAAGCATTTGACCAGATTGTATACAGAAGAATTGTGGTCTTGGACATTAATTATAAATTGTTTCTCATCTCATCAATTAGTTTTACTTTCTTTTTTCTCTCTTGTTTATTTTAATAAAATATAAGCAAACATCACTAAAAACTAAAACAAGTTACAGAAACAATTTTATGTATGAATACAGAAATGCATATGTTGTGTTTATAAATAGTTGAAACTGCCAAACTTAAAAGGAGAAACTACACCATGATTTTTCTATGATGCCTCAAAAATGCCCATTTATCAGTTGGGGCACTCTCCTAAAAAGAATATAGTTAAGCTGCACCAGCCAATGCAAAATACATGAAATTGTAGACTTTACGAAAGTGTAATATAACTTAAGTCAAGGTGTATTATAAATATTTAGTGATAAAATCAAGATGTTACTGAAGATATAGCATGACAAAAATTGTGAAGATACATTTAAATAAGTAGCTATGCACAAAGGAAAATAATTTGAAGAAATTACCTATTAAGATTAACAGGAGTTATAAATGATTTTCTTCTTTGAATTTTGCTGTTGTCTAATTTTTGTGCAATGAACAATGTTTACTCCCTTTAAGTACAACAAAGTTTTATTTTCAAAAATTTTCTATTCTATCACTGACAGATATCGATCTGGCCTCAGCTACAGAGTAATTAAGTAGTTCTCTAAAAACTACTTTCTCTCTTACCAGTCAAATACCTATAGCACCACAAAAGAATACAAAAAATCATGGTCAAAATTATGTGGCTTCTAAGAGAGAAAAAAATTCTCTGGTACAAATATAAACATGGATACATTTGTCCTTGAAAACATGCCAAGCAATTTGCCTTGGAAATTGGTCCCCAGGTGACTGAATGGTGTGATATCAGTGATCTTGGTGTGGCTACAAGAGGGTCCCTGGCATTATCAGGGTGAAAGGCAAGGGCTACTCTGCTGTACTTGTGTTCACAGAAGCTACTTGGAATACTTGTGAGACAATTTTACAGGGATCTTTCCATTTGACCAAGGTCTGAAAAAAAAAAAAAGGTTTTTTGCTTGTTTTATTTTACCTCAGAATAAAACCAAAATGCATGTACAAAAATTTAAAAATAAGTTATCTCAGAGAAAACAAATATTATATAGTAGAAAGTTTTGTTTCCTAAAATGTGTATTTGTGGGAAAAAATTGAGTTTGACAAATTTTTAAACAGATAATGCTAGAAGAAAACTTTCATCTTTAGTAAATTGTAAGTATTATTTTCAAAGTTAGATTTTGGTTTTGATAAAGTAAAATGAGGATATTATGAGAAGAACATCCATATTTATATACATATCATTCAGATTCTACTTAAGTAATGCCAAGATTTGTGGAAATGCCAATATACATTTTGTGCCAATATACGATCAGAATGTAACAGAAACATACATGTATTTGAAATATAATTTTTGGAAGAAATTTGATTTCAAAGAAACAAGTTAAAAATACCATATCTTCTGAAAATTACTATGAATGTGTTGTCTGTAATATTAATACAACCATTAAAAGATCCTAGGGTTTAATTTCTGATCTGTAATTGGTATTAAATAATATTAGATATAAAAGAACAGTAAATGATACATTAAAACTGTCATTATATATTATGTATCTCCCACTTTTATCCTGAAATTAATTGTAAATTTGAATAAACTTTGATGAGCATACTCTCTGGATTTAGCCATCCTTATAAAATCATAAAGTCAACTGTTACTGGTTCTGAATTTGGATAAATTACTTACATTTCTGTGAACATTTTTTCATCTGAAAAATAATTACAATAGTGATACCTATAAAATAATATTTTATCTGCATAAATGTGGTAATAAAGGGAACATTTATAACAGCCCAGTTTCATTCTAATTATTCTGTATATATGAGATATTATATAGTATCCAAATGATGCTTTATACTTGATTTACACTTATCAGTAAACATAAGATGTTTTCAGCCATATAATTAAAACCACTCTATTATAAATTTCTAGGAGTATGAAACTAATTTTTAAAAAGGCAGATTCAATCATAAACAAAGATTTTAAAGTTATTCATGCCAAGTGCCACCTTTGATTTATCAACAGTTTGCAATAGTTGGATGCAATGGGAAGTAGGAATAATACAAGTGTGCCTGACTTCATCCTTCTGGGATTGACAGACTCTGAAGAGAACGGGTGGGTCCTCTTTATTTTATTTCTCCTGATATACCTGATTACCATGCTGGGGAATGCAGGGATGATTCTGATAATTTGCCTGGATCTCCAGCTATACACACCCATATATGTTTTCCTCAGTCATATGTCATTCCTTGACCTCAGTTACTCAACAGTCATCACACCTAAAATCTTAGAGAACTTACTGATTTCCACCAAGTATATTTCATTCATGGGTTGCTTCATGCAGATGTATTTCTTTGTCTTCTTGTGTGGCAATGAGTGTTTCCTCCTCTCTTTAATGGCCTATGACCACTATGTAGCTATCTGCAGTCCTCTTAACTACCAGGTTGTTATGTCCAGGATTCTCTGTCGTGCACTCATCACTGGTTCTTACATGATTGGTTTACTGACTCCTTGGTCAATGTACTTTGCATGAGCAGTTTGCATTTCTGCAAATCCAATGTAATCCATCACTTTTTCTGTGACTTAACACCAATTTTAGCCCTGTCCTGCACTGACACTCATGCCATTGAAATCATAATATTCTTTCTTGCTGGTTCCACTGTAATGGTGTCTCTTATTGCAATCTCTGTATCTTATGGGTCCATTCTTTCTATTCTCCTGAAAATTAATTCCACTTCGGGAAAACACAAAGCCGTCTATACTTGTGCCTCCCACCTCCTAGTAGTTACCATCTTTTTTGGAAGTATAATTTTTACTTATTTAAAACCAAAGAAGCCCTACTCCTTGGGAAAGGATCAGTGGCCTCTGTGTTTTATACTATGGTGAACGCCATGCTGAATCCATTCATTTACAGTCTTAGGAACAAAGAAGTGAAAAATGCTCTCATTAGAGTAATGCAGAAGAGAAAGGGATCCAGTCAACTGAAATAACAATGATGCTGACACATTCATGGGCATCTTTTTTTTTTCTTTCCTATTGGGTATTTATTTGGTATCTCTCTAAAAATAATGACATCTTTAATTAATACGCATTTCTTTTAAGCCATCTTCTATTTCACTGCACATAATCTGGAATATTTCCAAGAGTCTGCTTTTAGAAATTGGCATAGTAATTGTGTCATATCTCTAGTCTAAATTAATATGATTTTAAGGGCAGTGAATATGAAAAAACTATGGTGCCATGTTTTAAACTTTATCATTGAATTCTTCATATATGTACCAGTTTCAGATAATTTGATTATGGAGAGTATTTTCAGTGGTCATTCCAACTATACTGTAGAAAGAAAGATTGCACAGTGGAAAAGAATGCTTCCTTTGAACCTGACATTTAGATTCTAGATCTGTCAGCTTGTTAGCAAACTGAAGCATACTTCCTTTGAACTGGATATTTAGATTCTAGATCTGTCAGCTTTTTAGCAAACTTAATCTTTGTAAGCCACTGAAAAATTAAGTCTCAATTTCCTCCACTTTAGAAGAAAAATAATAATTTTAGATCCACAGAGTTAACGTAAAGATTAAATCAGATGATGAATGTGAAGGATTTAATGCAGTGCTGATAAACCATGATCATTTCATCAAAATAATTAGAGTCTTGGATAATTTTGATTATATAGTTTGTTTTGTTGTGAAAATATTCACTGACATTTCATAACTACTTTTGGTTAATATTATCGGTAAACAAACCACTACAAAGGGAAACAGCACTTGAAAAATTTGTCTTTAGAAAAAAATAAAATATTGTGATAGAATTCATTTATAGATGAAAGTATATGTGGACATTGAAAATAAATGGAAATTATTTAAAAAATAATAAATAAAATAAAAATAGCTTAACCATTTTTGATAGTTTTTTCAAGGTCTAGATGAAAACTTATGTATGTATATATTCTATTTCATATATGTGTATATGTATATTTTCTATTAGTCTTTCACAGTTTTCTTATTACCTCACTATAAGTAATTACTTTGCCATTTAAATTTGGGAGATGAATATTTTCTTGGTAGATGTGTGAGATCAAACTCTGTTTATTGTAAAAGTTCAACTATTTAAATAATGATCAAGACTGGAATAATGTATAACAAAATATGAACAATAGTTTTGTTTGCAAATGATTGAGTTTATATAATGATGGTAAAAAAAAAAAAATTATATTTACTGAACATCTATGAGTGCCAAACCATTTTCAAAGAGTTTGAGCTCTATAATTAATTAGGTTTATCTTCACAAGGTGACTCTCAGATAGCTACTTGCAATATCTAAAATTTAATCTCAACTAATGGAGACCCATTCTCCTACTTGTTGAGGGAAATACTTAAAAACTATCCTGACATTTTCTCTGTCAAATACCTCATATCCAGCATATCATATTGATTCTATGTACAGAATATATTTTGCTTGTGACTATTTCTCTACATGTCCTCTGCCATCACCCTGCCAAAAGAATCATCATCTCAGTCTTTAAATTATTCATGAAGCATTCTAGATATTTCCCTGTTTTCTGTCTTATTTCCCTTAAACCTAATCTTAATTTAGGAATGTGAGTGATATTGATTTTTAAAAAATTAAGTTAGACCATGTCACTTTTCTTCAAAAATCTTTGAGACTTCCAATCATAGTAAGACTAAAATTAAAATTTTTACATGAGCTTCCATAGCCAAAAAGATCTTGCCTCCTTAGTCCTATAGCTCATCCTTTATCACGGAGTCTGTCATGCTCACTTTGGAGCAGCTACATTGATATCTTCAAACTTCCCTATACCCAATAATCCTGATTTTCCTTGGACTTCTTTCATTTTCCTGAAATTCCCTATGCTCAGATAACTGCATGGATCTTCTCTCATTCTCTTTTTCCTAAGACCAGCCCTTATCACCCTATTTAAAATTGCACTTGCTCCCATCCCTCATCCTCACAGTATTTATTTTCCATAGTGAATCTGTCCATATAACATTCTATATATTTTGCCTATACCTTTTTGTTCTTCTCTGTTTCTTCCAAATGAAAACTCTATGAGCAAACGTTATAATCTATTTTGTTCAATGCTGTACCCCCATCACCTAGAACATTGCCTCATAAATGTATTTGAAAGGATGCATTTACAGATGATTAAACTGGGGCACAGAGAGATTATGGAAATTGTTCATGGTCAGTCCCACTGCTGCAAGGATAAGCACACATTTGAATCCAGACAGTCTGAATTTAGAGCTCATATACTTCATCACCACATTATGATATGACTGATTTTCTCAAAAACAATACTAGTCTTATTAGAGAAAAATATATAATTGCTTTAATTAAAAAATAAACAAAAACAACAGGGGTAATTGAGACATTCTCTAGAGCTGCTGAGAGAAGACAGTTTGACTTTGGCAATACCACCTATATTTTGTCAAACATGCATGTATAGTCTTATTTGCAGAAAGAAAGAAAGAGGGAAGGCAAAGGAAAGAAAAATTTATCAGATGATGTGATTGAGCCGTGGAGAGGACTGTATTAGTCAAGTAGAGGCCTTCCTTGTGTAAGAAAGGAATTCAGAAAGAATGTGGCTCAACAAAGGGGAAAGTATCATCTAGGATGTAAGAGTGCATGAGGTAATCCTGGGACCCAGTTTTCTTCTATGTTGTTGCTCTAGTGTCTCTCAAGGTGTTGTCCTTCCTTTTCTGCATGGCTGAAGAGGTTTCACACAGCGTGCTGTCACATTTCTGTCTGAGGGAAAAGTGACATTTTCATATTCGGAAAAGAATTCCCACATTTTTGTCAGGTGGAAGATTCTAAAGGAAAAAATCAGTTTCATGAATAGATAGATATTGGGCTGTTCAGATCACCCATTTTTCAGATGTGAATATCTTTAAGGAATTGTACTTTTCATCTACATAATGAAATTTAACAGCAAATATCCCTTCTTTTTTTCCTTATTTGGCAATTTTGTCATTTTGTTGTTCACAGTGATTGATCTAAGGATCATTTGCTTTCGAGTAGTACAGATCAATTTATCTTTCTCAGTCTTGCAATATTGTTGTCATAATTTATATTTTTATAACTAACCCAAGTCTTACAATGTATTAACAAATTTTACCTTTAGTCAATTATTTTTATATCAATTAAAATTTTTAAAACCCAATATTTGATATATTTGCCTTCCATTTTACCCTTTTACATTATTATTTCTTTGGAAAGACCCAAGTTTCCTGAAGTTATAATTCTCTTTCTGCCTGGAAAATTTTTTAAACACAAGTCTGCTGGCTATAACTTACTTCTATGTGTGTGTGTTAATTTTCCTGAAAAAGTTTTCATTTTGTTTTTGTATTTGAAAGATATTTATTGGGTATTGCATACTGCAAATACGGTTACTAGTTTTCTGTATTTTAAACATGTCTTTCTAGTTTTGTTTTGGTTTGCATCATTTTTGATGACATCTGCTGTAATTCTCATGGCTTTTCTTCTGTATGTGGTATTTACTATGACTGCCTTCATAATTTTCTACTTATCTTTCTTATTCAAAGAGTTTAACCAAAATTCTTCATGTATTTTACTGTAAAGGTTGATTTGCTATTTTTGTTTAACCTTCCTGGGGTTCTTTAACATTCATGGATATTAGATTTGATGTCTTTGCTTATTTTCAGAAAAGTTTAGGTCATTATCACCTTTTATTTTCTTGTGCACTCCCTTTCTATTCTGGTTGTAGTACTCTAACTATACATATACTGCAATGTTTGCTATTGTACCACAGCTCTTGGGTACTTTTTCTATACACTATTTTTTCTTTAATATTTTTTTCTGTTTGGTTAACTCCTATTGGCGTATCACCAATTTCACTGTATCTTTCCTCCTATTTATTAATGATACTGTTGATGTAGCTTTTTTGTTTTTTACATTGTGTTGAATGTGTGCTTTGTAAAATTTCTATTTCTAGCATTTTATTGGACACTCCTTTATAGATTCCATCGCTGTGATACAAGTCCTCATCCATGCATATTTTCTATCCTTTCCACTAGATATTTTAACTCATTAATTGTGAATGCACTTTATTCATAGACCACCAGAAATATCTGTACTTTAAACAATGTGTTTTTTTTAATTTATTGAAGTATATCACTCATACATGAACACACATAAACAATAAGTGTATAGCCACAGTTGTGACCTTACAAAACAAACATACATAATATCATAGAGGGCTCTCATACATCACCCTACCACCAATAGCCTGCATTGTTGTTAAACATTTTTAACTAATGATTAAAGAGCATCCTCAAAATATTACTACCAACCAAAGTGTTTTCCCCCAACCCATTCTATTGTTATTATTTTCATATCACTTATACATGAACATAATAAATAAGTGTATAGTAAAAGTTGTGAACTTATAAAGAAAATATTCATAACATCATATGGGGTCCCATATATCAGCCCTCCACCAACACCTTGCATTGTTGTGAGACATTTGTTACAAATTATGAAAGAATATTGTCAAGCTCTTACTGCTAATTATTGCCCTTATTTTACATTTGGTGTATTTTTCCCTCAACCTACCTTATTATTGTTTTTTAAAAATATTTTTCAGACAGAAGTTGTAAACTTACAAAACAATCACGGACATGTGCAAAATTCCCAAACAACCCACCTATCAACACACCACATCGTGGTGGAACTTTGGTACAGATTATGTGATAATATCATCTAATTATTACCAGGTCCACAGCATACATTTGGCACACGTTTTCCATACTCCCCCCATTATCAACACAGTACATCTTTGGCATAGAGACAAGAATATTACATTATTACTGTTAACCACAGTCCATAGGTCACTCCAGTTGTATTTTTCCTATGCCTCTCCACACTCCCTCCACCCTGAAATTGTGATGCACATTTGCTCTAGCTCACAAGAGACACTCTTGCATCTGTAACATCAACCACAATTCTCATCCACCTCTGGATTTACTGTGCAATGCAGTCCCTAGATTATTCTCTAGCTTTCTGTCAAATGGCATTTACATCCCCAGACTAACATTTTCAGCCACATCCCCATTTAAAACCAGCTGTTACTCACTATAATGTGTTATCATCAACTCTCTACATTTCCAAACTTTTACAGTAAAGCTAATTAAAACTTCTACATACAATATCAGTAGTCCAACTCAGTCCTTCTCTTATCTCCTTTAAGAATCTACCACCTACCACCAGGTCTTGAAAATATTTTCCTACATTTTCATCTAGAAGGTTTATGGGTTTTGCTTTTATATTTAGATTTTTTATTCATTGTGAGTTAATTTTTGTTTAAGGTGTGAGATAGGGGTCTTTTTTCCTTCTTTTGTTATGGTTATCCAGTTTTCTCAGCACCATTTGTTGAATGGACTGTTCTGGCTCTGCTGGGTGGGATTGACAGTCTAGTCAAAAATCACTTGACCATAGATGTGAGAGTCTGTTTCTGAATCATCAGTGTAGTTCTATTGGTCTATGTGTCTGTCTTTATGACAGTACCATGTTGTTTTTACCACTGTAGCTTGCTAATATGATTTAAAGTAGAGAAATGAGAGTCCTCCAACTTCAATTTTCCTTTTTTAGATGTTTCTGGCTATCCAGGATCCCTGACTCTTCCAAATAAATTTGATAATCATGTTTTCCATTTACTTAAAAAAAAGCTGGAGGAATTTTTGGGGGGATTGCATTGAATCTGTATATCAATTTGAGTAGAATTGACATCTTAATGATATTTAGTCTTCCAGTCTGTGAGCATGGAATGTCCTTCAAATTATTTAGGATTTTTAAAAATTTCTTTTAACAATTAGTGGTAGTTTTCTGAATATAAGTGCTTTACATCTTTGGTTAAGTTTCTTTCTAAATTTTTGGGTTTTATCTGTCATATTTTATTTTCACCAATCTTTTGACACTTTTAGATACTTTTATTGATATAATCTTCATTTGTAGACTCTCTTCCAGCCCTCTCTTTCCTGTCTTTTCTTTTGAGGCTGTAGCACACTCTTTAGTATTTCCTGCAAAGTGGGTCTCTTGAATACAAACTCTCTCAGTGTCTGTTTATCTGTGAATATTCTAAACTCACCCTCATTTTTAAAAGACAATCTTGATGGATATAAGTTCCTTGGCTAGGAGTTTTTCTTTTGCAGTATCTTAAATATATCATACCACTGTCTTCTTGCCTCAGTGGTTTCTGTTGAGAAATCAGCACATAATCTTATTGGGTATCTCTTATACATTATGCATTGCTTTTCTTTTGCTACTCTCAGAATTCACTCTTTTTTTTTTTTTTTTGGCATTTGACATTCTGATTAGTATATGTCTTGGACTTGGTCTATTAGGATATTTTCGGATGGGAGTACATCATCCTTCTTAGACATGGATATCTATGTCCTTCAACAGGGTTGGGAAATTTACTACCATTATTTCTTCAAATATTCCTTCTGTCCCTTTTCTCGTCTCTTCTCCTTCTCAGACACCCATGGCACATATGTGTGCACATTTCTTGCCATTGTTTAGTTCCCTGAAAGCTTGTTCAAAGTTTTTCCAATCCTTTTTTCATCTGTTCTTTTGTATGTTCACTTTCGGAGACCATTTCTGCAAGCTCACCAATTCTTTCTTCTTTCCTCCTCAAATCTGGTATCATATGATGCCAGTGTATTTTTAATTTCATTTATAGCACTTTTCCTTCCCGTAAGATCTACTATTTTTCTATGTATGCTTTCAAATTCTTCTTTGTGCTCATCCATTGTCTTCTTAATATCCTTAATTTCTTTAGCTGTCTAATTGAATTTATTAAGGAGATTTGTTTGAATATCTATGATTAGTTGTCTCAACTCATTTATGTCATCTGGAGGCTTATCTTATTCCTTTAACTGGGTTATATCTTCCTGTTTCTTGGTATGGATAGTAATTTTTTGTTGGTGTTTTGAAATCTGGCTTACCAGGGTATTTATTCTGGTTGCAGTTTTTCTCTTTAGTTTAGGGCTTCCTGCCCTTTCTCTCTTGCTGGTTGTGTGGTAGGAGCCAAGGACATAGTTGGTGCTATAAGCTGTGGAGGCTCAAGCTGTCCTCAGTGCCCCAAGACTGAAGAAGCTTCTCCCCACTTTCTCCTTTGCCAGGGATAGGGACAGAGCCACAGCTGTGTGCAATAATCCTACTCATGCAGGCCTAGATTGTAGTTGCCCAGAGAGACCGATAAAGCTTTAAGCCCCTTTCTCCCCTGCCTGGGGCAGGGATGGAGCTATAGATGTGGGCAACAATCTATGCAGTGCAGGTCCAAGACGACTGCAGTTGTCCCAGTAGACTTACGATTATTCAGTCTATGCCAGCCAAAAGTACCTAGTTACCTGGATGCTGAAGCCTGTCAGCTTCCTCCCTGCTAGAGGTGGGGCTGACGCCTAGGCTGGTGCTGCAGGTCAATCTGGGTGAAAGAAATTGGTCTCTGCTGTCACTGTGATTTTCAGTCAGCCAGGCTTCCCCTCATGCTGGGGTGTAGTCAAAATGGCTGCTTCAGGCCCCTGTCCGACCCAGACAGGCTCAAAGTTCAGCTCTTCTTAGCATTATATCCCAGGCAGCTGAACTGGCTAATCAGTATCTGAAATCGGTGGCTAACCATCTCTTCCTCTATTGTTTTTGGGTAATGGAGCTTTCAATTCCTGCCACAGAATAGCTCCTGGGGTGGCTTGCACTGTCAAAGTAGGATGTTTTTTCCCAGAGAAGCTGGTGCAGCTCCCCCAGCTTCCTCTCTGCCCGAGGTGGGCCTGGGCCTTAGGCTAGAGTGGCAATCTGATCTAGATGGAAAGAAGCTGGTCCCTACCAGCACTGTGATTTTTAGTCAGCCCTGCTTCCCCTTGTGTCAGGCGGGCTACCGGCCTCTTTCTGACTTGGATAGCTTCAAATTTTAGCTGTTCTTAATATTATACTTTAGCCCACCGAATTTACTAATCAGTGGCTGAAGCTGGTGCCCAACTGTCTCTTCCTCCCCCGTTTTTGGGAAGTGAACCTTCCAGTTATAGCTGCAGAACAGGTCCCAAGGTGGCTGTGTCTCCGGTGGAGGATGGGTACTGGCCTCCATGGCATGGAGTGTTCTACTTATGAATCTCCTCTGCAGATGGGCAGTCTCCTCTTTCCATTCTTTCAAGGATGCTGCAGAATGCACTTCTGGTCTCCTGGAGCCCCCAAACAAGTCCTTTAGTAAGCTCTGGGTGATTACTAACTGCCCTGCAGCAGGAGCTGATTCTAGGAGCACTTTACTCTGCTGCCATCTCATTGATTGTCTTGAACAATGTGGTTTTATTTCTCATTGCTGTGAGGAAAAATAAATGCCATGGAAAACGTGCAGTTTCTAAGTAAGGACGTTTAAGAAAGAGCTTATTGAAGCATTTAGGCTGTGGTTTGATAATTAGGGATAGGGTATAAAGAAGCCAAGGTTTTCTATCCAAGTTGAGCTCTCAGAAAGCAGGCACAATTCTATGACCAAGTATCTCAATAAAATTTTTAAATTGAGACTAAAGTAAGAATAAGCTATAATTTATAAGGTAATAACACTTCTTCATTTAGTAAGAAAGAATTAGGAGGATATTCAGTATTCTGTGGGTGCACAGTGACCTTGACTGAAGTTCTCTCAACCTGCTGCAGTCTTTCTGATGAACACTTGATAGAGACCTGCAGAGAAGATATTGTGTGAATACAAACCCCTTGATTTTAGAGCTCACTGCTTTCCCAGTTGGCACTGTAATACACACATGGCTTTAACAATTCTGTAAATTATTTTGTATTCTCCCTATCTGTGTGTACATTGGTCACATCATTTTCCCACCTTCAGTCAAAGTGAAACAGTTCATTTATCCCATTTCCTCTTTGATGAGCTTGTCCCTCTTTGGTATTCAATTTCCTGATATTTCCAATCTCATCTTTCTGGTAAGCTCATGAAAATTTATGGTTTTTAAGATTATTGGTTTTCAAAATTGTCTGGTTTGATGAAATGTTATTTACTGACTTCTTCATCCCAAGTAATAGTGGGAGTTTTGTATTTCTTTTTAAATCTTATTTACTGCTGTTGCTTCAAATATATTCTTTCTAATAGCCCCACACTTTACAGTACAATATGTACTGGGGTTCTAGTATTGCTCCTTGAAAATGTAATGGAATCTCAGAATCATTGTAGAATCATCTCATACATTTACATTTACAATCAACCTTTACTGCACTGTCCTCCTCCTCCTCCTCATTCTTCTTCTAATAATAATAATTATTATTATTATTCTACTTATTCTGATGTCTTTGGAACAGATCACACAGGCTCAAATACTGCAAATTCTACATGTATCAAACGTTTTAATGATTTTTCAAAAGCAGTGGAATCTAATTTTCTAATACAGTACTCTTTCTTACCGAGATTCCTTTTCCTAAGTTTTTTCCACCATTGACAATATAATGTCCTTTACTACTTCATATGCCATTTTCCGGAAGTCCTGCTATTATGATTAGTAACAGAAATTTCAGTCTGTTGTTTCATTCTATATGCTAAAATACTTAAAAGCCAGGAAGTTTAGGCTTGAATCCCAATATCACTGAAAAGAGCTTTGTGGACTTTAGCAAAGTCCTTAGAGTCGATGTGCCTCTGTTTCCTCAACTGTTATTATAGGTAATAATGGAACCACCTCTTAGCATTCTTATAAAGATAAATTACTTAGTATATGTAAAGCATTTATATAAAGTCTAGTAAATACAAAGCTGCATAAATGTCCTAGTAATTATACTATTACTCATTCTATAACTCACCATTCATTCAAAAAATAATTTCAGAATGAACTATATGTTCCAGGTATGACTTTGTGCCATAATGTGGGTGAGAATGGGAGCTGATGCTTAATGTATGCAGCATTATTAATTATGTTAATTGTAAAAAGTATTGAAATAAATAGTTGATATTAACACATTATATTGAGTATAACTAACACTACTGAATTATAAATGTGATTGTGGCTGAAACTGGTAGTTAGTGGGTGTAAATGACAATGAAAGGAAACTAGAGAATAATCTAGGGAATGTATAAAGGTGATTTCAGTGGTGGATGAAGATGGTGGTTAATAGTATATGCAGTATAAATATAAGAATGCTCTTCTTTTACAAAGTACTAAAATATGGTTATAAACAGGAAAATTACAGCTAATGTAACTTATGGATGATAACAGCAATACTGTAATATTTTGCAATAAAGGCAAGAAGATATTACTTCAATATTAAGGGACAACAATAGGGAGGTATAAGAGGATATGGGATTTTTTCCTTTTGGAGTAATGAAAACATTCTAAAATTGACTGAGGTGATTACAGCACAACTCTGTGATGAAAATGAGAGTCACTGAGTGAACACTTTGAATGGATTGCACAGCACATGGGGCTGTATAAACACAGGGAATCCGCTGGTGGATGATGGGCTTTGGTTAACAGGACAAATATGCACATGTTATTTCATGAATCATAACAGATATATAATAGTAATATAAGGTATTAATAATTCAGTTGGTTGGAGGAAAAATGCACCAAATGTAATACATGGGCTATAGTTAGTAATATTTTGACAATGCTCTTTCATAGTTTGTAATAAATATTTCAAAACAATACAAGGTGTTGTTGGTGGAGAGATCTATGAGATCCTTGTGTGATGATATATATGTTTGTTTTGCAACATATTTTACTCTACACTTATTGTTACACAAATTTTACTCTACACTTATTGTTTATGTATGCTTTTGTATGAATGATATATGTCAATAAAATTTTTATTTTTAAAAATAGGCTGAAAAACACATTCTATTGAGATTAAACAAAATGAATCACAATAATCTGCTATGAAGCATCAAAAATGCATTTCTGTCAACACATCCTGTTTTTGGAAATCTCAGGAAAAATAATACTATATTTTGCTTAAATTGTCCTGATTTTCTTGAAAATATAATATTCTGACCTGTTGCTGTCTCAGATCTGGTTTGTAGAACAAAATATTGTTTTACAAAAGAAGATGCATCTTTTACTAATCAGGTCAAACTAAAGAAATTCTCTACATCATATTAAGTATCTGGAAACCTGATAGAAAAAAAAGTATGGGCTTTATCCAATCTACTGTCAAACAGGTTTTTCTGTTAACTAGTATTTAGTTACTGCTAAAATGTTTGTATTTATGTGTAGCTTATTTCACTTTAAGAAAAGGTAAGGATTAGAAAAAAATATATATATATAGATCCTGAATTAAACAAACAAACAAAACATGATAAATCTGGACAAACAAAATAAAATCATTTCCTTAACTGATATAGCCAGAATCAAAGTAGCAGACATACATGAGTACTATTATATAAACAAGGAGGTTGTGAAGAAGGAAAGCTGTGATAGCAGCTACCATATATTATTATAGCTAACAGGGGTTAGGAATTTTTTGTACATTATCTTATGTAATCTACACAGTAACATGCAAAGTAAATAATTTGCTGTATTCTTATACATAAAAAACAGATGCCTTTTGGACATTAACTTGCCCAAAGCCACACTGTTAGTCACTATCTGAGCCAGGATTCAAGCTAAGATTTCTGACTCTGATTACAAGCTATTTCACCTCAACAATATTGCAATTCTATTGTGCCAAAATTCTGGTATTTTGTTCTCAATTAACAATAGAAAATAATATCCCCAAATACTGGAATTCTTTGTTAAAGCTATCAGCCTTAAAAATATCATGAATTTAAAAAGCCAATAAAATGAACAAACAAACAAACAAAAAACTGCAGTGAGCTCTAGATTAATTAGCTAACAAGTAAAATAAGTTTAAATACATTTATGTTTCCCTGTTAGAAAAAAAATATGACCTAGATTTGCATATACCCAAATGACAGTGGGAAGTTAATAATCTCTTCATGTTAAAATGTACCTAATTTTAAAATATAGTCCTTTATTTTTACAGTCCCTATTCTGACTATTATCTTCAATCAAGAATATTAGGACAAATATCTAATTTACATCTTTATTGAACTAAACATTAAAACATATATTAAATATTTTCTAAGCTTCCATTTTTAAAAAAGAGGCAAAAGAACTCTATTTATTCAATAAATATCAATGTGTATTATTCCAGAATCATTTACTTTTGTTATTGGGTAAATCATATTGTTTAGAACCAGAAGATAAATGGATTTTGTTCCTCTTGTGGCATCTCTTCTGGGTTACAATAGCTGTGTAAATGAATATAAGCAATCTAAATAAATCATAGTAACAGTGTGAAATAACTTTTCATTTGCTTTCCCAAGGGGAGGATGAAATTTCAGAATATTTTAGAAAACAGAATATAAATTATCAAGTTCAAATATGCTATGTAATCCCTTGTACTAACATTTTAGTTCTTGTCTATTGTTTAGGTGCCTAGGAATTATCCATGAAGCCAGATAGTGTAGAGTTCTACAGAAGGATTGGAAACCCATCCTTACTGGAAAACAACAAAGAAAAAAAAGTAAAATTTATGTTAGCAGTGGTAAATAAGAGCCCTCGAAATTTAGTGGATGCTTTCATTGACCTAGGGAGGAAGACATTCCAGTTCAAGTGAGAGCTTGGAAGTAGGGTATAAACTTAAATTATGGAAATTTATCAGTAGAGGGCAAGAACGCTTCAATTATCTAGTAGCTTACATTTTATTGTAATAAGAAATATAAACAATAATTCTTTTAAGCTTATTTTACTAGCTATGTAATCTAGAATACATTTCAGATTGCTAGTGATCCCTAGTCTCTTAATTGTAGCCTCTTTTGCTCATAGTTTCTATTTCTTTTCTTAATGGCTTTAAAAATATCCATATGCCTCAAGAATCAGGTTTTATTTTCTCTCATTATGTGTAAAAAGAGTGGTTGCAAAAATAAAGCCAAGGTTTAATAGGAAATAATATATGACTGAGAAGAGTCATGCACATGGAAGGAGACCTGGAATTGAATCTTAGTTCTGGCATGTATTAGCTGTGAGAGCTGCTATGAAGATGAAATAAAGCAATGTGTACAAAATTGCATTTGTGCAGCAATTGTTCAATAAATTATAGATTTTTATTATTTCTCTTCTCCTATGCAAACTTTGTTAAGTATTAATCATGAGTCCAGGATAACTTCATTTTTCTGCTTTCTAGTAAAATCATATTTATGGAACTGTTTTAAATAAATTTCTAAAAGTTGATTCATTGCTATTAAATTCTTTGAGAATCACAATCATTTTTTCTTTATAACTTTTGAATCCTTTCCATATGTGTTAATATTGATTTAATAAGATATAGAATAACTTTTCTTTAGACATTTTAAAAGTATACTATTTTGGGGCATGGAAAGTTAGTAAATGATAACCAAATCCACAGTTATAGCCACTTTAATCATTATATGTATTACTGGATTTAAAACAGCCCAATATTTGCAATCATATTATTAATCACATTCTTTATGTGTAGCTAAAGGATAGACTACCTGGCTGAAGGCTTAATCACATACATTTATAATGATTAGATTATACTTTTAATTTTGTGAGCCAATATCTGTATTTAAAAATAAATAAATAAATTGGAAGACAAAAGTTCAATTATGTGAGTCCTCATTTATAACTAAAATTGAAATGTACAAAGGAAATCCTTTATATAGTTATGACTTTGTATATTTAATTAGTCTGTCTGGCCTTCATTATTGTGTCTGGTTGCTCATGTGTTGCTATTATGAAGAGGTGTCTAGTTTGTACAGAAAGCTTAACATCACACAGCTTTTAATCAGAGCTGGTCAATGAACACATATGTTTAGAGTCCAAATTCTGTTTTATTTACCGTTCACCATTATGGACTCAGCAATATCATTGAAATTATGAAAAAAATTGTTTCAGGACTGATATTTTTCTTGTGAGTTCTAATCAGATATAAAAATTTATAGATTTCATCATATTCATAATATTTTGCCTTTTATTTCTTTCAAATCTGCTTTTACCTCATCTACATAAATTCTTTTATCTCGACCTCCCTTCAGCTAATGTTCATGTCAACTCCTCAACAAATGAAGCTTTTAAAATAAGAAAAAAAAAAAGCCATTTGGTGTCCCAATCAAGACATTAACACATTTTTAATTAAAAGAAAAATTTTTAAAAAAACATTCCAAAGTATTTCATTAATTACAATAGTTGGTTTAGGATTCTAATTTGTTTTGTTTCATTCTATTTCCTATTTATAGCCTTCGAAAATCTGCCTTTTCTGACACCTCATTTGAAAATTTCTCTTTTTCTCCAACTCTATTATTTTCACTAATTAGATGAATTCTTCGCCTGATATTGGCAATTCTTCTAAGTAATCCTGAACTAACCTTTCAAAAAAAGTGGTGAAATGGGGCTTCCTTTTCCTTCTATCATTAGTACTAATTCAGGTGGATTTTCTGTAACTGATAGTATCCATGTCAGTATAGTAAAACTGTAGCTTGACTTATATTTTAAATTTAAAATATTTTATATAAAATTATGTGTCCTCAAAACTGATTTGGAATTCCTGTAGGGTGAATACATGAAAAATAAAAATACACTGTAATAGGTTACTAATAAAATCTTTCTTACAACCAGTGCTTATATGGGCTAATAAATGAACCTTTGAATTCTCATACTGGTAACTCTTTGTCTCAATTTATTGCTTAGGACTATCCAGGAAAGACTTTTATTTTGGTCTAAGTTTCATTGTTTCCTGCCTTATGTAAGTATCATGTCCAGGTGCAAATATATTTTTTTAAATGTTCAGAGTAATATTTACTTATTGTTCTCTATTGCTACTTTAATTATGGCTTAAATTTAGTTGTTTGATTGAATGCACAGTCAACAATATAAACAAATATAATGCATTAAAATAAAAATGTTTTATTATTTTCTTCAGAATTACTCTTACCAATCTTATCAGAGTTTCTGAAGAAATAGAAAAACATGGATTGTCAAGTAATTAGATTTCCAAAAGCAATAACCTGAGCAACTATTAAGCCATAAAATGACAGTACAATGCAAAGCATTTAAGCAAGACATTTGAATGAAACATGATCTGTCTTAATTCAATCATAGCATATCTTCCTAATAAATATCTTGATTAATTCTGTTCAGCAAAATTCAAGAAGATCTAAGGCCACTGGGACAGTTTTTTTATTAGTTTCAAAAATGTTGCCATACATGTGGTTGTGGCTGTGAGGGCACACCTACTTCAGACATTATATTTAAAATAGTTTTTAAAGATTCAATATTATCAACATAGTTTACCCTTCAATACCTATTTCAGACTTCTTAGATCAGTATTGATATCTTAATTTACAGGCAAATTGATTGTAGGAAATAATTTTATACAATTGCTGAAAGATCTAGATTCCTACTATTTTAGTGCAATTAGTCCCCAGATACACTACTGCCTTATGTGTGCGGATATGAGAAGGAAAGTTCTTTAGCTGTTCACTTTGTGTTTTAGTATGATTTAATATAAAAAGAGTTAACAGAATTCATTTGTAAATTAACAACTTGACCTGTTGGTTTTGGAAATGACATGAGTGGAACAAATGACCCATAAATATTTGGACTGATAGCCTCCCTGATTCAGGTACAGGTGGCCTCTGTCTTCTATACCACTGTCATTCTAATTATGAATCAATTGATCTAGAGTTTGAGGAACAAATATGTGAATAATGCTCCATGAGAAGTCATACATATAAAACAGTTTTTAGGAATAATCTATGCATATTACAATTAAAACAAACTTGCATTGCTTTATGCATTCAATTACTCCAGCAATTGGGAATATATTACAATAACCTCCAATGGCATAACAATAATTGATCAATTACAGTGTTGAAATTTAGGACATGAGTTGTCATTTCATCTATTTGGCTTGAACACTGAATCACTGTATTAAGATATTATTTATGCACATCAAGTATCAACCTAGGCATATGGAGGTAAATAAAGAGACATCTGAACAGTGCCTGAAATTTATGTCATACCAAACGTCAAACTGTAATCTGTGAAAAATATTAAATTGATGCTTAGTATAGCTAGATATTCTGTTTTATCAGTTTTTGGCAAATGGAGAACAGAGCATTAGGATGTTAAGATGTGAGGTCTCCTAAATCTTAGAAACACAAAAATTGGCAGCTGATTGCCTGAAAGAAAAGTAAGAAAGTGTGTAGAAATAATGAAAGTAAAGCCCCAGTATACAGGTTAGGACATTTTATTGAGATGCAAGAACTAATGGGGCCATTGAGTAATACTGATCACATTGGGTCATTTTGTTACAACAGTTAAAATTTGATCATTTTTCAGTGATTTGACATCATTCTGACTTTGAGTTACAAAAAATGATATATGTTAAAAGTAGATTATGTTTTTCTTTAAAAATCATAGATTACTGTACAAATAACTAGAGTATTATTCTATAATATCAAAGACTTAATATACAAATGTTTATGTGTTTGTAGGAAAATGAATCATTAGCTGCAGAAAAATTCCTGAAGAAATTTGGCGGTATATATAGAGATTTTCATTTCTCTAAATCAAGCAGAAAACCTTTGTTAATGATGAATCTGTTTTTATTAAAAGTTGTTTTATTTTCCCATGAAAAGAGAATTGCAGGGATGAATAATTATTTTTAATGTAAACTTCAATGAATGAATTCTCCCAGATGTTGTTACAACATGACCCAAATAGAAAGGGTGTAATTCTTAGTACTCGCTCTACTGTGCATGAATCATTGAGCAGTAATGAAAGGATTAATTTTAGCCATCACATTTGAAATATATAATGAAAGAAATTGAAGATAAATTTGATGAAACTCTTTTAAAATAAAATATGTGTAAGTGTATGTGTTTGTGTGTGTGTGTGTGTGTGTAATATTGAGCACTTCCCAAGAAACTCTTTGAGAAAGGGAACTTATTCATATTGGTGTTCTTCACAGACTCTAGCAAATGTATCAAATACAAATTACACAAGTAAATATTGATCACATTTGGCATATATAAGGAAGAATTTATAGATGCATGAATTTATCTACACATGCGGGTTTAGATTCCTATGTTGCTCAATTAAATTCCACAAAATGGGTTAAACTATAGGTATTTATTCACTCATATTTTGAGGCTGAATAAATGTTCAAATCAAGGCATGATCAAGAAGATGCTTTCTCCTAAAGATTGTGGCATTCTGGGGCGAGATGCCGGTAATTACTGGTCCTTAGCTTGCCATATATGGCAAGGCACATGGTGGCCCCTCTTGGTCTTTCTGTTCTCTTCCAGTTTCTGTTGCATTTCAACTTCTTGTTTCTATGGCTTTTTCTGTATATATATCCAAATTTTTCTGCTTATAAAGGACTCCAGTAACTGGATTAAGACCTATCCTGATTGAGGTGGACCATAGCTTAACTGAAGTAACTTCATCAATAAGTACTACTTCCAATGGGTTCATAATCACAGGAATGGATAATATTTAAGAAGCTGATTTTCTTGGGTATATACAAATTCAAACCATCACACCTCCTAAAATTATCACCATGCATTAGTGTAGTCATTGGGTACAACAGAGGAAAGAATATTAATAGAGTTCTACTATTAACTATTATTTAGTTTATATAAGCTTTTCCCTTCAAGTCAGGTTATATGATTAAGATTGATTATCTTGAAGATTTTTCATCAACATTGAGACATATATTGAGCTGTCTTTTTCTGTTCTTTCATTTTTCTGATTTTTATATAAAGTTGTAAAAAAATAAAAACTAAAAAAGTAAAAGCTGTATAAACTATATATATATATATTTCCTTTTTTTAAAGATGATACCAAGGGCTGAACCCATGTCCTTATACATGGAAAGCAGGTGCTCAACCGCTTGCTAGAGAAAAGAATGTATATTCTTTTGTTGGATGAGGTGTTCTACATATGTCTGTTAGTTCTAATTGTTATATCTTTTCATTGAATTGACACCTTAATCAATATCTAGTGTACTCTTGTCCCTTTTAACAGTTTTGGACTCAAATCTATTTTATCTGATATTAGTACAGCTTCCTCAGCTCTCTTTGGGTTACTATTTAGATGGAATGATTTTCTAGCAGTTCCCTGTCCACCTAATTGTGCCTTTGCATGTAAGGAGTTCCGTTTAAACAACAAATAGTTAGGTCTTGTTTTATAAAGCATTGTGCCAGTCTCTTCCTTTTGGCTTGAGTGTTTAGTCCATTTACATTTAAACTAACTACTGAATAGACTTTTACAATGCCACTTTTGCTTTTTTGACTTTGTAAATCTTGTAGCTTTTTTCCCCTCAATTCTTCCATTTAATGTCTACTCTCATATTTATTTTTTGTGGGGTACCATATTGAGTCCCATTTCATTTTCTTCTGTATATCTTATTCAAATATTTTCTTTGTGGTTACTATGAGGGTTAAATACAAATGCCTACGTCTATAACAAGCTTCTTTGATTTGTTACCACCTTAAATTCAATAACATACATAAGCATTATTCCTTTACTCCTCCATGCCCTCCTTTTTGTTCTAGTAGTTTCAAGTTATATCCTTATATACTATATGCCCTAAACCATCAATTTCTCATTAATTTTTTTTCAGTTTTTTAGTTTTGTTTTTAGGAGGTACTGGGGATTGAATTTAGGGCCTCACCTTGGAAGCAGGTGCTCAACTACTGAGCTATATCCGATCCCATCTCATTACTTTTTAAGCATTTGCTTTTTAGACTCTGTACAAATAAAAAACTGTTACATGCAAAAAATACAAATACAAATAATGATGGGGTTTATAATTACTCATATGGTTATCTATAGCAGAAATTTTTATTCCTTTTTACTACTTCAATCCCTGTCTAGTGTCCTTTCCTTTTTGTCTGAAGAATTCCTTTTAAAATTGCCTGTAGAGCAGGTTAGTGGTAATGATTTCCCTCAGCTTTTGTTTATCTGGCAAAGTCTTAATCTCTCCCTCATTTTTAAGAGAGTCTTTCCAAGTATAAAATTCTTGATTGAAATTGTTTTATTTCAACACTAAATATTTCATCTCACTACCTTATTACCTCCATAGTTTAGATGAGAAATTGGCACTTACATAATGTACTGCTGTGCTATTGGAGGTTAAAGAACTCTTCCTTGTCCTCATATCCTTCGGTTTGCATATTTTGTTTCAGATTTATCTTGTTTGGTGTTCATTGGGCTTTGCAAATGTGTATTCATGTCTTTCATTAAAATTTAGAAGTTTCTGCCCTTTTTTCTTTGAATATTCTTCCTGTCCCTTCCTCTCTCTCTTCTGTTAGGACTCCTAATGTGACTATATTGGTGAATTTTAAGGCATCCCACAGGTCTTTTAGTCTGTGTTCGGTTTTTTCATATTTCTTCTTCATGGCCTTCAGCCTGAAACATTTCTAATTTCTTGTCTTCTATTTTGCTGTTTCTTTCTTGTGTATTCCCAACATGTGTTCTTCTTCTTTGATGATTTCTTAAGTTTTATCTTCCTTTGAATGGGTGAAAACTTGTTGTGTCTTTGTGATGTAAACCTTTATTGTGCACTGTATAATTTAATATTTTAATATCTTTTTTTATTTTAAACTTTTCATAAATTTAATCCCTGAGGTGTTTTTCAAGATTGTTTCAAGCTAATGGTATTACAAATATAACCTCCAGTTTCTGGGGCTAAGAAAAACAAACAAATGCAAAGAACAACTTTTAGTATCTTTGAAAATTGTGTGTTGGCTATTGCTCTTCCTTAGAGTTTTTCTTTCTTATCAAGCAAATCAGTCAGGGGCTAAAGTGAGGGTTCTTCTCCTTTTGTGTGTCTTGTCTAGGGCTTGTGTCCTGGCTTTAGAAGTTCTCCTGTAAGTGGGAATTGGAATGCATCCTCTCTCCCTATGAATTAGACTTTCACCTCCCTCAACATGCTCTTCGGTATATCTTAAATCCAGGAATCCTTTGTCCCAGTTTGCTTTGTTGATTGTTCCTTACACTTCTTTGACTATAGACTGTGAGACAGAGAAGAGTGTCCTGTATCTGGCTTTCAAGCTGCCACTGGATAGATTTGAACTGACACATATGCACCCCAGAATGCACACAAAGGTTACTCTTCTCACTTCAGAGCAGAGTCATGGACTCATATTTCGAACACAGGGGAGGGGTGGGGAATAGGCCAGGTTTCTTACAAGTAAAGTTATATTTTCTTGATTCATCAATCACTGACTAACTGCAATCCTTCAACTGGAGTTCTAAGAAAGATGGCTTTGAGAATTTTTGCTAGTCATCAAAGATTCTGTGGGCAAACATAACCATGAAGTGCTTATGTTGCCATCTTGATTGTCTAGAAGCAATCCCAATAATACTAAGTGTATTAAAATATATTTATTAGGTATATTGTATCCCCTAGAGAAATAAATCAGAATATAATGGAATGAAATATAGTAAAAAAAATCTAAAATAAAGAATAAAATTTAATATTTAATATTTTATTAACCAAAAAGAAGCCAGGAGAGAAGAATCAGAATTTCAAAAATATATGAAATAAATTTAAAAATAACACATAATGATTTTCAATGTAATAGGACTTAATACTCCCATTTAAAAGCACAGTACTTAAATACATTAAAACATAAGACCCATCTATATGATATAGATTTAAAAAAAGGTGAATAGGAATGGATGCACAAATATAATATACCTGTAAATATAAGCATATAAATAGTACTGTGCAAAGTAATGCTGTTAGGAAAAGTAGACTTCTGTGTTCCAGAGATATGAAGGAAAGTATAAAATAAAAATAGAGATAACTTTTTCAAAAAACATATGAAAATTGTTAATAGCTTCAAAACACATAAAACAAAATTTAACAAACAATGCATTAATAATTTAAAACAAATAATTACATTGAATAATTTCCAGGGATTATGCTGTAATTTTGTTGAAATGTAAGACAAAGAAGTCTTGGTTCTTTTCTGTCTCTTACTCCTGATCTTCTGCCAAAGTTATTTTACTGTTAGAGATGATATGCTAAAATAGCATCAATAAAGATTCAGCAAAAAAAAAAAAAAGATTTGTCATAAAATTCATTTTGAGAATTATCTTTTCTTCACCTATTACTTATATTATTTGAAAGTAGAATTAATAACTATAAAAATTAATTTCAATTTTGTGAAGTAAAACTCATTCATGGTGATTTTGCAAGGAGCAAAGTTTACTGATAGGAGATTTACATAGAAAATCTCCATTAGTCTCTAGTTTGTTTTAAGAGCGAAGGTCATCTATTATAAAATAAATTCATGTGGCTCATAAATCTCCAAAAAAGCTTTTCTCTGGGCCACTGAATTTTTGATGAAGAGAAGTGTCATGATTAAAAAATTCATCAAATATATAATATAACATTTTTGACACCTTCATCTACAGTATCAAATTCTCTCTTGTAATTCTGGAGTGGAAACAGATTTTCTTGCACAAGTTGCTTATAATGGCACATAAAAAATGATTTTATTTTTATTAATTAATTTAAGATTCACAAGACATTTCACCTGGTTATATAGAGAGGAAACAAGGTTTTGCTAAATAATTAATTATAAAATGATATTCAACTTAGCATTGATTTTTCCCTTCTCTAATCTTCCTTTAAAAGCAATAAAAGACATTACACAAAAATAATAAAACAAGGTGAACAAACATTATTTTAGCTTAATACAAGAATATATCTGTTGTGTAGATGAATTAGATGAGACTGCCAAAACTCAATGGTGAATCTCCACCATTTTTACCTTCTGATGTTTCAAAAATACCCATTCATCAGCTGGGGCACACTACTAGAAAGAAGTTAGTATTGCTTCACCAGCTAATGCAAAATATTTGAAATTGTAGGCTTTCCAAAAGATAATACAACATAGCTAAAAGTGTAAAATAAATATTTGAAAATAAAATCAGAATGTTACTGAAAAAACTGGGGGATAAATTTACATAAATATATAAGTACACCTAAAATTAAATTAATTTCGCAAAGGAAAATAATCAGAAGAAAATTCATCTGATGATTAACAAAATGTAGGAACAAATTTCCTTTTTTTTTTTTTTAATATTGTTGCATTCTAATTTTTGTTCAATAGACAATCTTTATTCCAATAGTGTCACAAGTTTAAAAATAAGAGTGTCATTGTGAAAATATGCTATTCCATCCCTGGTTGTTAACGATCTTGCATTTCAGCCACAGATTCATTAAGTATATCTCTAGAAACGCTTTCTCTTTTATTCAGTCATAAATTTAGCATTGGTAAGAATATAAAGATACGATGTTCAACATTTTGTGGTTTCCATGAGGAAGACAACTCTCTGTTACAAACATAACATGGATACATTAATCCTTGAACTTTTATCCTTGGAAACATTCCAAGAAATCTACCTTGGAAATTGGTCCCAGAGAAGACCAAACATTGCATTATCAGCAATCCTCATTATAAGAGGTGCCGTGGCATTATAAGGTGAAAGGCAAGGGATACTTTGCTATGCTTAGATTCATAGTAGTTTCCTGGTATATTGTGAGACACAATTTAAAGGAAAATTTCTATATGACCAGGAAATGAACAAAAATTTTAAGCTGATATATTTTACCTAAGAACAAAACAGAAATGCTTGCACAAAAAAGTTAAACTTAAGTTATCTCAAAGGATTATAAATATTTTATCACATAAATTTCGGTATCCTTAAATAGTTTACATATTCTATTTGTGAGAAACTTGAGGTTGACATATTTCCAGACAGATAATGCTGGAAGTAGTTTTTCACCAGCTTTGGCTCATGATAAGTATTATTCTCAAAATTAATGTGTTTCAATTTATCTAAAAGAATATTGGTATATTATTAGAAAAATATATCATGTAGGCACTACCTAAGTAATGCTAGTATTTGTGAGAATAAAAATGTAGAATTGATGGAATCAGAGCCACCAAGCAAGGTACATATATGAAAATATAATTTTTGGAAGAATTTTGATATTAAATAACCAATTAAAAACCCATCTCCTGCAAATTAATACTAATGTGTTTTCTATACTAGTAATACTCCCCAGTAAAGTTGTCAAAGGTTTTAACTTCTGATCTACCATTTATATTAAAGAATATTGGATTCAAAAGAACAGTAAATGATGCTTAAATATATCATTGTTTGTTATATGTCTAGTACTTTTTTCTGTTTTTCTAAAATTAATTTTAAGTAGGAATATATTATTATAAGCATGATGTCTGGGCAGAAATAATCTTGGTAGAATCACAGAGCCAACACAACTTAATGTCTGTGACTGGTTAAGTTAATCAACTTTCTGTGCCCTTTCTTTTTTAATATAATAAAAATATACAATAGCAATATTTATGGTATAATATTTTAATCTTGAAAAATAGGTAAATGAAAGGAAGTATTTATAGCAATGTTAAATTCATTTTAATTATGCAACATATATGAGTTTCTATCATATAATGTCAAGATGATTTATACCTAATTTATATTTGGCAGTCATACTTTGATTCTTTTCATATATATTTTGTAAACTGCACTTTATTACAAATTTCAAGAATCACTAAACAAATTTTTAAATATGTCAAATCATTCGTAAAAGCAAATACCATGCTGAAATCATTTATATAAAGCATCTCCTTTGCTTTCTCAACAGTTTACATTTGAACACTATGGGAATTAGGAATAAAACAAATGTGCCTGACTTCATCCTTCTTGCATTGACAGAATCTGAGGAGATCCTGCGGGTCCTCTTTGTGCTGTTTCTCCTGATATACCTGCTGACCATGCTGGGGAATGCAGGGATGATACTGATAATTCACCTGGATCTCCATCTTCACACCCCCATGTACTTTTTCAAGTCAGCTCTAATTCCTTGACCTCAGTTATTCAACAGTCATCACACCTAAAACCTTAGAGAACTTATTGACTTCCAACAAGAATATTTCATTTATGGGCTGCTTCACACAGATGAATTTTTTGCCTTCTTGTGTGTCGTTGAATTTTTTTCTTCTCTTGTCAATGGCCAATGGCTGCTATGTAGCTATCTGCAATCCTCTTCACTACCAGGTGGTTATTTATGTCTACCGAACTCTGCCACCTCCTCATAACTGGGTCCCACATGATTGGTTTTACTGAATCATTAATCAATGTTCTTTTCGTGAACAGTTTGCATTTCTGCAAATATAATCTATCACTTTTTCTGTGAAATAACTCCAATTTTAGCCATGTCCTGCACTGAAACTCGTGACAGTGAAATCATGATAATCATTCTCCGTACTTTTAATATAATTGTGTCTCTTATCACAATCTCTGTATCCTACATGTCTATTCTGTCTGCTATCTTGAAAATTAATTCCACTTCAGGAAAGTGCAACTCCTTCTCTACTTGTGCCTCCCAACTCTTGGGAATCTCCATCTATTTTAGCACTACAATTTTTACTTATTTAAAACCAAAGAAGTTCTACTCTTTTGGAAGAGATCAAGTGGCCTCTGTGTTTTATACTATGGTGTCCCCATGCTGAATCCACTCATTTATAGTCTTAGAAACAAAGAATTGAAAAATGCTCTCATTAGAGTCATACAGAAGAGACAAGGCTCCAGGCAATTAAAATAACAATGATGCTGAACAATTAAATGTATCTTTACTTTCTTTCCTATTTGGGTACTTACTTGATCACTCTCTAAATACACAAACATCCATTAATTAGTTTGCATTTCTGTTGAGCCATGCTGTATATGACCATACAATATTCAGAACATTTCCAGGAATATGTTTTTAGAAATTTACGAAATATTTGTCCTATCTTTCAAATTGTTAATAGATATCCCTATAAATAATATATTTCAATGACAGATAATTTTATTATGGATTTTATTATGGAATTTTATTATAGTTTCAGAAAAGATCCAGGGTTTTGATTCAATATTGTCCCATAGTGAGTCACTTTACTTAAATTTTCCTCAACTGTACAAGGTGCATATCAATTCTAAATTCAAAGAGTTATTATATTTAATAAATCTCAGGTTCAACAGAAACTATTTAATGCTGTACTAATATATTTTGATCACTTTCATCAAAAACTTAAATTCTTGCAAAATTTTGAATTCACAATAGTTTTTGTTATGAAAAGCTTTATGGATCTTTTACAAATAATGATGGTTATTTTTATCTATAAACAAATATACAGCTAAAAATGCAAAACAGCCTTTCAATATTTGGTCTTAGAACAAAGTATAATCTTCTGATAGAATATTATAGAAAAAAGTATATGTGAACATTGGAGAAAATTTTGAACATAATTATATTATTAAGGAAAATAGAAATATTCTAACCATTTTTGAAAGTTTTGTTCATGGTCTTCTAGACTAATGTTACATATGTGTTGGTACATATTACATAAATATGCACAATTTTTGTCATTTTCTTTTTCTCTCTTGCAACTTTCGATTTCCACTCATCACTAGAAATTTTTTTATTTTCTCTAAAATTTAAATTTGGCATATAAATGTTTTCTTGTACGTGAAGAAATCAAGAATCTCACCTATCTTTGCTTTGAGACATAAAGTTTTGTAAATTCATGAGGTTAACTATCTGCATGCAGTTACACCTCTTCTGTGTCTACCTGCTAATGATTTTGATTTGAAAACCCTACCATTCTGTGAGGGGTCAACACACTTCTGTGCTTCTTTAATTTGTTTTGATTTTTTAAAACAATCATTTCCTTTTTCCTATAAGATTGGTATGTTCTTTAAAAAGAAATACATTCTTCAGTTAAATTATTGGCTCTTTGTTTAAAAATTGTTAGCAGAGTAAAGCTAAGAACTGATAATGAATACAAATTAGGTGACTTCTCAAGTATTTTTTCAGGTAAGTTCCTTAATTTTCCTTTAAAAACATTCCTCTATGCAATCTGGAACTGCAGTTTTAATTTCTTGTGTTATTCAATAATTATTTAAGAATGTATGTTTTCTTCATTTTCCAAGTACTTGATTATTTTTTATTTAAACTTCAGCAATGTTTGTTAAATATATTCTGTTGGATTCTAATGATTTGTATTCTTTTAATCTATATTAAGATATTCTTTGTAGAATTACATTTGTTCATTTTCTTAAATAATTTTTAAAAGATTAAAACAAAGTTTACTGTTTTAGGAGGAAAATGTTAGCGACTTTTCACTTAGTTCATCACTGTTTAATAACTTATTAAAATTTTAAAATATTTTCCACAACATCCTAAATTTATATGAAAATTTTAACTTTTCAAGTATAATGTCCATATAAATTGCAGCATTTTGACTTATTTTTGCTCTGAAATATTTTCTAGAATTTATAATTATTGCAATTCCTTTCTTTTGTTTTCAATTAGAGGTATCTTTGATAAGTATATATTTTTATTATACATTTTTGAATAAACTCTCATCTGGTATATGCTTTGTGTCTTTTCTGCTTAATAATGTATTATTGCTTTTTAGTTATAAATCTGAAGCAAAATGACAATCATTTTATTTTGGTTGATCAGAGTGACAACTAAACATTTTTAAATATACATTGCAATATTTATAATTTTAAAATTATTCGGAATTTCAAAAGAAATGTGGAAACCTCCCCTACTGAATTTTTAAAATTTTTATTCTGCTATACAGAATGAAATCTAACATTTCTCATTTTAATCACATAAATTATTTAATCTAACATTTCTCCTTTTAATAACTTAAGTTATATATTTTATTGTTCTTAATTACGTTCACAAAGTTTTGCTACCTTTACCACCAACAGTTACCAAAATATTTCCACTGTTCTAAAAAGGAATCCTACCCATTTTAAGTCTTAACTTCCCATTCCCTACCCCTGCAACATCTCCTGACAGTCTATATTCTATATTCTGATCCTATGAAGTTGCTTATACTAATTATTTCTATAGATTGAGATCATACAATATTTGCCCCTTTCTGTCTGTCTTATTCCACTCTGCATGATATCCTCAAACTTCATCCATGTTGCCACATGTACCTTAAATTCATTCATTTTCATGGCTAAATAGTGTCCCCATTCTTTGTATATATGACATTATATTTATCCATTCATTGGTTGTTCGACCCTTGAGTTGCTTTGATTTTTTGGAATTTGTAAATAATGCTGCTATGACAACCCATTTGCAAATATATCTGTTTGATCCCTGAATTCAAAAATTTTTGGATATGTATCTAGTAATGGGATTGATAGGTCATACGCTAGTTGTATACTTAGATTTCTGAGAAACTGCCAAACTGTATTCCACAGCAGTTACAGCATTTTACATTGTAACCAGCAATAAATGACTGTTCCTATCTTTCTGCATCCTCTCCAACACTTGTCATTTCCATTTTTAAAGAGCAGCCATTCTAAAGGGTATGAAATAGAATCATATTTTGGTTTTGATTTTCATTTCCCTGTAGGAAAATCTTTTCATGTATTTTTCTTTCCAATTATTCATCTTTGGAGAGAAGTCTATTTAAGTCATTTGGCCATTTTTAAATTAAGTTGTCTGATTGTTGTTAAGTTGAAGGATTTCTTTATATAGTCTGAATATTAAGCATGTATCAGAAAGTATTTAAAATATTTTCTCACATCGTGTAGGTTTATGTTATACTTTTGTGACAGAGTTCTTCAAGGCAAAAAGTTTTTTAATGTTGGTCTCATTTATCTAGTTTCCTTTTGTTGCTTATGGTTTGAGTGTAAAGTCTAAGAAATCATTGCCTAATGCAATGTTCTGAAGATGCTTCCCTATGATTTCTTGCAGGAATTTGATACTTCTGGATCTTATATTTAGGTCTTTTATCCATTTTGAGTAGATTTTTGTATATAGTGTGAGGTAAGATTCCTCCATTTTGTGCAAATCGAGTTCTAGGCTTCCCAGCACCAATTGTTGAAGAGACAATTCTTTCCCAATTGAGTGGTCTTTTCCCCCTTCTCAAGAATCAGTTGGCCATAAATGTGAAGGTTTGTTTCTAGACTTTCAATTTTTAATTCTATTTGGCTATATTTCTTTTCTTGTGCCTGTTCCATGCTGTTTTGATAACTGTGGCTGTGTAATAAGTTTTGAGATAGAGAATTATGAGTCCTCCAACTTCTTATTCAATATGACTTTAGCTCTTTTGGGCCCCTTATGTTCCATATAAATTTGATGATTGGATTTTCCATTTCTGCAATGATGATTTTTGGAATTTGGATTGGGAATGTGTTGAACCTATAAGTTGCTTTGGGTATAATTGACATCTAAATAATTTTTAGTCTTCTAATCCATGAACTTCCATTTATTTTAGTTATTTTTTTATTTCTCTTAACAATGTTTTGTAGTTTTCTGTGTATAAGCCCTTTACATCCTTGGTTCGATTTATTCCTAGATATTTGATTCTTTTAGTTTCCATTGTGAATGGATTTTTTTCTTGATTTCTTATTGTTCATTGCTTGTGAATAGAAACTATTTTTTGGATATTGATCTTGTACCTTACAACTTTTCTGAATTCATTTCATAACCCTAAGAGCTTTCTCATGGATTTTCAGGCTTTTCTTTATATAGGATCATATCAACTGCAAATAGGGATTTTTCACTTCTTCCTTTCCAATTTGGATGCCATTTATTTCTTTTCTTGCCTAATTATTCTTGCTAAAACTTCCACTAATATAATGAATAACAGTCATGACATCGGGCATCATTGTCTTATTCTTAAATTTAGATGGAATGCTTTCATTCTTTTCACCATTAAATAGGATATAAATAGTGGGATTTTCATACATGCCTTTATCATGTTGAGGAAAATTCCTTCTATTCCTAGTGTTCTAAGTACTTTTACTTGAAAGGATACTGAATTTTGTTAAATGCCTTTTTTACAACAATTGTGATGATCATGTGATTTTTTTCCCTTCATTTTGTTAATGTGTTGTATTACAGTAATAGATTTCCTTAAGTTGAACCAGCCTTGCATATCAGGGAAAATCCCACTTCATCATGTTGTATAATTATTTTAATATGCTGTTGGATTTGATTTGCTATTATTTTGTTTGGGATTTTTGCATCTATATTCTTAAGAGATATTGGACCAGTTTTCTTTACTTGTGGTTTCTTTATCTGGCTTTGGAATGAGAGTGGCATTGGCCTTATAGAATGTGTTTCAGAGTGTTCACTGTTCTTCAGTTTTTTGGAAGAATTTGAGCAGAATTGTAGTTAAATTTTCTTGAAAAGTTTGGTAGATGTCCCATGAAGCCATCTGGTCCAGGGTTTTTATTTCTTGGGAGGTTTGTGATTACAATCTTTTTACTAGTAATTGGTTTGTCTAGATCTATTTCTTCTTGTGTCAATGCAGGAAATTTGTGTGCTTCTAAGAATTTATGCATTTTGTCTAAGTTATCTAATTTTTTGACATACAGTTGTTTATAATATCCTCTTTTTTATGGGTAAAAATCAAAATTCTCACAATACATACAAACATTTGCAAAATGATATATAAATATATATGCCTATATGTGTATTTGCTTACAAAAATGTTATTTATGTGTATAGACACATATATTTTAAGAGGTGCTTATTACCCAAAATATTACACGGGACCCACTGGGATTCCCATGTTCCCCACCTCCCACACCTCCCACCACATCCCACACAAACATCTCCCACAGTGTAGTATATCCTCTTATAGTCACTTTTATTTAAGTCAGATCGGAAGTAATGAATCGTGTTTCATTTCTGTTTTCATTATTTGTATCCTCTCTCTCTCTTTTTCTTTGTCAATCTAGCTAAAGGTTTGTCAATTTTATTGATGTTGCCAAAGAACCAACTCTTGTTTTGTTCATTCTCTGTACTGTTATTTTTTTCTATTTCTTATCTCTGCTATAATCTTTGTTATTTCCTTCCTTCTGCTCACTTTGGGTTTAATTTGCAATTCTTTACTATTTCTTCTAATTTTGTGTTTAGGTCTTTGATTTGAAGTCTTTCTTCTTTTTTAATATAAACATTTAGACCTATAAATTTATCTGTCATCACTGCTTTCGCTGCATCCCATAAGTTTTGGAATTTTCAATTTTCAATTTCATTGGCTTTAAGATATTTCCTATTTCACTTCTTATTTCTTCTTTAACCCATTGGTTGTTTAATATTATGTTGTGTGATTTCCACTTATTTGTTCATTTTCCATTTCTTCCTCTATTATTGATTTTTAACTTCATTCTATTTTTGTCAGAGAACATACAATGTATGATTTCAATATTCTGAATGTATTTAGACTTGTTTTGTACCCAATATATGGTCTATCCTGAGAATTATCCTTGTGTACTTGAGAAGAATGTTTATTCTATTTCGTTGGTTGCAGTGTTCTATATATGTCTGTTAGGTGTAGTTGGTTTAGTGTACCATTAAGTCCTTTAGCTCTTTATTGATCTTCTGACTAGATGTCCTATCCATTATTCAGAGTGTTGTGTTAAAGTCTCCTACTATTAATATAGCATCATCAATTTTCCTCTTAAAAACTGCTAGTGTTATATTCATGTAATTTGGAGCCCTGTGGTTCGGTGCATATTCATAATTAGTACATATTCCTGTTGAATTATCCCCTTTGTCTGCAAATAATGACCACCCTTGTCCCTTGTAACTGTTTTTGATTTAAAGTCTGTTTTATCCAACAGTAGTACATACAACCCATCTCTCTTTTCATTATTACTTGCATGATATATTTCTTCCATCCTTTCACCCTCAAACTATTTGTATCTTTGACTTTACGGTGAGTCTCTTGCATGCTTTTTTATCCATTCTGCCAATATTTGCCTTCTGACTGGAGAGCTTAATCCATTTCCGTTTAAAGGCATTACTGATAATACAAGACTTTCTCCTGCTATTTTGATATTGAGTCTTTATAACTCTTATACCTTTTTTGTTCCTCAGTTTTGCTAAAGCCTAATTTTATATTTATTTGCTTTCTTGTGTTTTATCACATTTAGTTCCTTCTCATTTTTATCTGGATATATTTTTTATCAGTTTCCCTTGTGATTACATGGGATTAAAATGTAACATACTAAATATATAACAATTATAATTTTTCTGATACCAATTTTATTTCAATAGCATTCAAATACATTTTTCCAATAAATCCTTCAATCCCATTCATTTTTTAATTGTTACCTCTTATATCTTTGTACACTGTATTTCCAAAACCATAGATTTATCATTACATTTTATGTATATTCATGTTAGCACCTGTTGAGAGTAACAAGTCTAGTTACATACCAAACAATACAATACCATGTTATTGGTATTTATTGTTACCAAATTGTTCCCTTTACAACAGGTCTTTATTTCTCTATGCTGATTTGAACCATTCTGCAATGTCCTTTCCTTTCAATCTGAACAGCTTTCTTTAGCATTACTTACAGAAAAGGTTTAGTGGCGATGAACTCCCTCAGCTTTTATTTATCTAGCAATGTCTTACTTTCACCCCCATTTATAAAAGTGAGTCTCATCAAATGTAAAATTCTTGACTAACAGTTGTTTTCATTTAGCACTTTAAATATTTCAGAGAACTGCCTCTATGGTGCCTGATGAGAAATTGGCACTTTTAATCTATTTGGGGTGACCTTTTATGAAATACCTTGCTTTTCTCTTTCAGCTTTCTGAACACTCTCATTGTCATTTGCATTCAATACTGCAATTACTATATAATGGGATGTATTGCTTTGTTTTGTCTTTCATTTTTATCCTGTTTGGTGTTCCCTGAACTTCTTGGATGTGCATATTCACGTTTTTTTGTTGTGTTTGGAAGTTGTCTCTAATTATTTCTTTGACTCTTCCTACTGCCCCTTTTTCTTCTCCTTCTGTTCTCTCCTAATGCTTATATTCATGATCTTGATAGTTTCTCATAGCTGTCTTAGGCTATTTTCACTTTTAATAATTCTTTTTTTCTTTCTTTCCTTCAGCTTGACTCATTTCAAGTGTATTGTCTTTAATTTCACAGATTCTTTCTTCTATCAGATGCAATCCGATTCTGAAACATTCCTGGGCATTTTTTTCATTTCAATTATTATGGTCAACAACTCTAGACATTCTGTTTGTTTCTTTTATTAAAATTTTATCTCTTCACTTAGACTCTCATATTGTTCACTCATTGTTTTCCTGATATCTTTTATTTTTTCCTGTGTACTTTCCTCCATCTTGTCCAGCATTTTAAAGATAATTTATTTAAAGGCTTTGTTCAGTATGTCCACATTCTCATTTTCTTTATTGGTGTTTTCTGTATTTCCATCCTCTTTCTTTAGATGTTATCTTTTCTTTTGTTTGTTTTGTACTTTTTTTACA